>JANLNO010000152.1:77500-187500 GCA_024678965.1 Bradynema listronoti | reverse complement strand
ATAATAGATAAGATATATTAGATATAGATTTAGATTAGATATAGATATAAAATAGATATAGATAAAATAGATTAGATATAGATATAGAAATAGATATATTAGAATATAGTAGATATAGATATAATTAGATAGATAGAATAATATATAATTAATTGAGATATGATAAAAAATAGATAATGAAAATAAGATAGATAGATTAGATATAGATATAATAGATTAGATTAGAATAATAGATAGATAATAAAAAGATAATAATAAATAGATAAATTAATATAGATATAAGATAGAGTAAATAAAGATATAAATAGATATAAATATAGATATAGATTAGATAAGATGATATAGATATAGATAGATTAGATTAGATAAATTAGATATAGATTAGATAGATATAGATATAGATATAATAGATATAGAGTATAGATATAGATATAGATATAGATATAGATATAGATATAGATATAAATGTAGATAAAGATGTAGATATAGATATAAATATAGATATAAATGTAGATAAAGACGTAGATATAGATATAAATAAAGATGTAGATATAAATATAAATATAGATGTAAATGTAGATAAATACGTAGATATAGATATAGAAATAGATGTAGATAAAGATGTAGATATAGATATAAATATAGATATAAATGTAGATAAAGACATAGATATAGATATAGATAAAGATGTAGATAGATGTAGATATAGATATAAATATATATATAGATGTAGATAAAGACGTAGATATAGATATAAATATAGATATAGATGTAGATAAAGATGTAGATATAGATATAAATATATATATAGATGTAGATAAAGACGTAGATATAGATATAAATATAGATATAGATATAGATAAAGACGTAGATATAGATATAGAAATAGATGTAGATATAGATATAAATATAGATATAGATGTAGATAAAGACGTAGATATAGATATAGATAAAGATGTAGATATAGATATAAATATAGATGTAGATGTAGATAAAGACGTAGATATAGATATAGAAATAAATGTAGATAAAGATGTAGATAGATGTAGATATAGATATAAATATAGATATAGATGTAGATAAAGACGTAGATATAGATATAGATAAAGATGTAGATATAGATATAAATATAGATTAGATATAGATATAGATATAGATATAGATATAGATATAGATATAGATATAGATATAGATATAGATATAAATGTAGATAAAGATGTAGATATAGATATAAATATAGATATAAATGTAGATAAAGACGTAGATATAGATATAAATAAAGATGTAGATATAAATATAAATATAGATATAAATGTAGATAAATACGTAGATATAGATATAGAAATAGATGTAGATAAAGATGTAGATATAGATATAAATATAGATATAAATGTAGATAAAGACATAGATATAGATATAGATAAAGATGTAGATAGATGTAGATATAGATGTAGATGTAGATGTAGATATAATTTAAATAGTTAGAAACAAACCGGTAATGGAACATGATCCACGCAGTCAACGGCTGGTCCGTGAAATTTAAGCACGTTACAATACCAGGCGCCATTCTTGTTAAAGACGGAAAACTCGACGAGAAGTCCCTTTGGACTGGGCGGTACGTCTGAGTCGAGAATAATCATGTTCTTTCTGTCGAGCACCTTGCCGAGATACAGATTTTCGTAGCAGCGAAGACCAGGCGTAATTATGCCGCACAACTACAAAATAAACGAGCTTTCGTTAATATGAGTATTAAAAAGATTGAGTAAATTAAGTACTTCAAAATGTGAGCTAACTTATTATATGAGTTTGAAAAACCACCAGAATTCGATCCTCGCCCTCGACAGTGATGACACGCGTAGACAATGGCGGTGTGATTTTTGTGCTCTGTCTTATCACATAGCTTCTACACGAAGTGGCGCTAGTATTCGGATAAATCTCTTTGTCGCCGTCCTCGAGAATCGTCATCTTCAGCCAGGTGCCCATCTCAATAAAAACCGGCATTCGCGCCAATCCCAAAATGGTGTACACAACAGAGACGGTCGCGTCCGACTCGTGACAGATGACAATTCCCAAAACGTCGCTAATCTAAATTTAAAAAAAAGTAAACTAAACAGATACAAAAAGAATCTCCTCGTGATAAATCAAGAAATATTAGCCATCTCGTTCGAAACTAAGAACTTGTTATTGTTATATGGTTATATACCTTGCGATCGGTGAGATTAATGAAGCCATGCCAATTCTCAGGCGGAACAAAGCGCTGCTGAAGTGGTGGGTTCTGTGCGCTGCGATAGAGCAGCGCCATTTCCTCCTCGTCGCGAGAGATGCGCTCAGAGAATGCGCGATCAGCCATCTCGCTGACGCGATCCGGTAGGCGCTCCAACTTTAATTGAAAAAAAAGAATGAATAAAAAGATTTTAGAAAACTTCTATCCCACCCATTAAGCATTAACCTCTAAGCTTCTAAGCCTTCTAAGTTAAACGCAAAATAAATTCTTTTAAAAAAATTAATAAAAATAATACCTTTCGCCAATCATTATTGCCGTGATTCGCAGCGATTGCGATCCATCGCGAGACTCGTTGATAATTCTCCATAAACACGGCAAAGACCTAAAAAGCAAAACAAAAAAGAATGAAAAATTAAACAATTTTTAAAGTCATTTCTCGACTTAATTCGAAGTTATTAAACATCCAAACAACCAAACTTGACTCTTCTGGTTAAAACGAATCCAATTCTTTTAATAACTTAACGAATAATTAAAGAGCCAAATAATCAGTAATGAGACTTCTTAAACGAGTCCAATTTATTTATAATAAATTAACGAGCCAGCCTGTGAATCATTTAAAAGTCATTGACGACTCTTAGTGAATTTTAAACAACACCAAACAACTCCCAAATTCAAAAGAAAGAGTGTGGCTTCACCATCCAAATGTCTTTCAAGTCGCAGCCGGATAATCAACAATATAATGTAATAATTCTCACCTCAACTTCCTCGTTAACTTTGAATTGTTTTCGCAAAAATGGGTCGTAGCTGCAGAGAACAATGCCCAACACGTCGTCCACTGTCATTAAAAAATTCTCGTTCGAGGAACGCGGTATAAGTCGTACAATAGCTTGGCACTATAAATTGACAAATAATTATTAAAGTGTCAAAAAGAATGTTTAATGATTCAGTCATCAAAAAAACTCGAAATTCTGGCTTAAAACATTGCTCCAAGTCGCGCAATAATAAATTTCTCTATTATTTACAATAATCAGGAATGGATAAGTGGTTTAATGACTGGCCAGCGACTTGGGTCAAATGCCTTAATTTTGAATTCGATAAAATTCGATAAAATGGAGTCAAATTTTTGCAAGAAAATGGCTCATGGCTCGCGAGAAAACCAGCCTGAAAATCGAATTTTTTTGGCGTTTGGCTGGTTTGATCATCGAGCAGCCATAGCCGGAGCCCATATACCTATCACTGACAATAATTTCTTTCGCAACAAGACCAATTGCAAACAAGACCAATTATGTTGAAATTCACCTTAACAGTGTTCTCCAGTTTATAGGAAAGGCGCTTTGGTGGAATGTCATTGACTTCGTAAGTGCTTTTTCGAATACGACCGCTCTCAATGCATAAACTGAAGTCTTCAAAGCATTTGTACTCGACCCAAGAGCCTAATGGACGCTATAAAAAATAAATGTTTGCATAATTTTGATTCAGCTCATTCAAAACAATGAATTTCACAAAGAAAAACACATACGTCACGTCCGCCAACGCCAGCAGCACAGACCATATCGTGTTTTAGACTCCATATAATGGCGTAATCCGTCTCCAGTCGAACAATCATGCCAAAGCCCTCCGGCTCGAAAATCTCAACTGGACGACTGTTTGCTGTCGGAAAAGCTGAAAAATGATTGTAAAATATTGGACAAATATATATGTATAAAAAAAGTTACACGTGAATAAAAAAATCGTATAACGCTTAAAAGCACTACCATATTGCTGATCCGGTATAGGATAGACATTGCTGTTGTAGCGCGCAATTTCCGTGTCTTCCGGCGAAATGTAGGCCGCCCGAGACTGAGCCTGAGAAGCGGCTTGCAAGTTGTGACCAACACCAGTCGGTTGTCTCTCGTCATCGTCGTCAAATTCGATAATTTTCTCAGTTATCGGTTCCGTCGACTGGAATTGCGATTGTGATGCAGTTGATGGTGGATTGGCAAGGGAAAAGCGTATTCCGGCGTTCTCGTAGCTGTTGTTGAAGTACGATTTGGTTGTTGTGAGATTTCCGACGGAATGCAACGACTGCTGCGTCGAATTTTTCAACGTCTCAAACTCATCGTAATAAGCGTTTTTAATGTCAACGCCGATGCCAACATCGCGTGCGTCCGGCCGGAAAAAATAAGAGAAATCGCGTGCCGCATAGCTACTAATATTGTCCTCTTGATCGACGAGATTGCTGCTGCCGCGCTTTTCAGCTTCTCCGCAGTAACCGTCAAAATCCTGCGGCCGATTGTAACTACCGCTAATGCCACTACCGCTACCGTTGTTATAATGGGACGAAGATAAAGCGGAACGCGTCACCAACGCCGGAATGCCAGTCATCTCCTCTTCCATCTATAATATAATAATTTTATTCTCAATTATTTTTAGCTAAAAATGAGATTTTCGGTTAGAGCGCTTGCTAATCACAAATCTAACAACATTCACTTTTTTCCACTATTAACCTCTGTAAATAATAATTAGACTAACTGCCTTTAAGAAATCCATTAAATTTATTTCAAAAAGAAAATAGCGAAATTTATGATGTAAAACAATTAGAAACGTACCGCAAAATTCTCATCACAACTGGGAATGTACCATGGCTAAAAAATTAATAAAATGAATTTTTAAAAATTGAATTAAAAAATTTAAAAATATATTTTAAAAAAAATTAAAACAAAAACAAATTGCGACACAAAACGAATTCATCTTTTCCCCATATGATGTATGCAATATTATCAGTGGTGTCAAAAATGGAATTTTTCCACATTTTTTAAAATCATTTTGTCCCCGATGAACCCAAATCCTTTCAATGAGCTCAAATCGCTTAGATTTTTGAAGTTTAAAAGATTAAAAGCAAAAATGTAATCGGGGTCGTAGAACCCAAAAATGACTTTAGCTTGTTATTCGGGCACTTCTAGACCCTCATTGGTCGCCAATTTGGTCCTAAAATTGAAATTTTAACAAAATGCCAATTCTTTAACGGAAATTTCGATTATGTCAATTATTGGCATTTTGTTAAAATTTCAATTTTAGGACCAAATTGGCGACCAATGAGGGTCTAGAAGTGCCCGAATTAACAAACTAAAGTCATTTTTGGGTTCTACGACCCCGATTACATTAGTGCTTTTAATCTTTTAAACTTCAAAAATCTAAGCGATTTGAGCTCATTGAAAGAATTTGGGTTCATCGGGGACAAAATGATTTTACATAAAACTGTGGAACACATAAAATTGATTAAATATTATTTTTATTATATTTGACCAAAAAAATAAACATAATCGTGCTTCTTCAAGAAAAAAAACGAACCACATCGCGAAGCACCGCGCGAATGACGAATTCGTCCTGGACGGGCGCCAGTGTGTTCTGCGACATACCCATTTTCGTTATACAAAACAGCGTGTTCACCAACTCCACAATGTGCTCGCTGGGCTTCGGAATTCTAAAAATAAAAACTATTCACTTAAAAACAGTTTCAAATAAGTTAGACGTCATTTTTTCGAGTCATCACAATACGAAATTAAGTTATGTAAGAAATTTTTTGACAATTTACAAATAGCCAAAAAAAAGTGAAAAATAATGGTAATTCTTTTTTTCAACCTGCAAATGTACGTCGAATAAACGACATTCGGCTGATAGTCCATTTTAACGAATAACGCCACCTCACGAAAATCAACGCTGTATGCAATCGCGCGACAATGCTAAAACAAAAAATGTATATATAAAACCCAAAAAACTGCGTAAAGTTTTTTAAATTTCAATACTCACTTTTTAATAATGATTTCATGAATAAAAAGTACAAAAGAAAGAATTTAGCATTACTCACTTCACAATTCGCCAACACGTCGCGATAGCCCGTATAGTTCGGCGGTGGAAAAACCACATGTGTTTTCACCTATAATTACAAAAAAAAGCATTTCCATAACTTCTCTCTATAATTGAAAATTAAAAATATATAAATGCTTACCACAAAACTGATATGTTTAATGTTCATCTTTTTCACTTCCATAGAGACGAAGGATTTCTCGCGACAAATGTCTTTCTGATATTGCACGCCGCGCACGTCCTGTTGGCGTCGATAGCGAACAAAATCGCCGGGCTTTAAAAAAAATAAGTATATACCAATCTCCCCTACTTTCTCTAAAAATTGTTTTCCTACCACCAGGGAATCCAACAACGAACCTCAATGTCGGGAATACTCTTGAATGGAAAGCGTAATTCGGTGATGCCAAGATTACTGTCCCAAATGTAAATATAGCGTTCATCCACGCGCGTGACAATCCCAATATTCATCGGGGAATCGTCATTTGAAGTCATTGTTGTAATAATAATTTAGACAATAATAACCTAAGCAAAAAATTTCTAAAATTCTAGAAATATCTATAAATATTATGTTATTAAAATTGTTTTAAAAAAATACAAGCAAAAAACATAAATTGAAAATATTTTTTAGATTTACAAAATAAAATAAATAAATTAAGAATTCGAAATGTTCATTAATCCAAAAAATTTGATTTTTGATTCCTTGATGTTTTTTTATTAAAATATCAAAAATTTTTGATTACTTGAGAGAATTTTTGATTTTATTGCTTATATACAAGTCTCTAACTAGAAAGAAAGATGATAGCATAAAAATTTTAAAATTTTGTGGGTTTCACATACAAAATATATGCCGCAGAACACGCTGGCGCCCTATAGCAAGACCCGTCCCCCCCCCCCCCCCCACTGTTAAATAAAAAAATAAAATTTTGCAGAAAAATTCGAAAAAAATTTAAAATAAATTTGGCTTCAAAACAAATTTAATTTAAAAGCAAAAGAATTTCTTAAACTTAAAGTTGTACGATGGGAAGGGATTCAAATGGAATTGCATTGATTATGTATGTAAAAGTGAAAGTAAAAACATCGTCAGTTCGCCCCCTCTATTTAACTGTTCCACGTGCACCTTTTTAACGTATTTTTTGGTAGCTGAGGTTCAGAAAAACCGACATTGAATTTCTCTTTTTTTGCAAACCTTTGAAAGGGCTGTTCAATTTTCTACTACGTGATGGCTAGAATATATTGTGGAAATATCGTTTTTAAGTATTTAAAATATTTTAAAAAGTTTATTTAAATTTTATTTAAAATTCCAATTTTAACTTTAGATTTTCCATTTTTTTTTGAACAAATCTGTAAAATTAAGAAAATACTTTCACAAAAAGTTGGATAACTTTGAAAAAAGATTTGAAAAAAGATTGCTAATCTCAAAAAATTTTTTTCGCTAACAATTTTCCGAAGATTAGCAGAGAAATTTTCTAAGGCCAAAAATGAAAAATGTGCAAATTTACTAAAAATTTACTTTGTGCCGTAAATTTTTAAATTTTTGCGAATAAAACAATTGCATTAAACTGGTAATGTGATTGTTCCAGATAAATTCGAAAATACAAAGTACGTGTTCGAACTTTAAGAAAAGGAGAGTATTTTTATTATTTGCTTTTTTAGTTTGTTATTTTTATTATTTTTTCTGAAAAAAAACATTTTCATAATTACAAGTTTGTCTATCTGGTTAAAACCAAATTGGAAAAAAAGATGGAGAATAGGAATAGGGTATTTATGAAAGTGAAAAGGTCGCCAAAAAGCAACGGACCAAAGATTCCCCAGCGATGCGAAATGGCGCCACTTGCAGCAATTTGTCAAAAGTTTTCAGCAAATATTTTTTAAATTTATTTATTCATTTTTTCCACATTTTTATTCGTGACATTTTTCATTCCTTTCCTCTCAAAAAAAATGTTTTTGAACCATTTTTCCTGAGTTCAAATTGCAATTTGTTTGATATTTTGTCTGCGCATAAAATAGTCAGCCGAATGTGAAAATTCGTCGCAAAATTGATCAATTAATCAACTTTTAGTTGTATTACCATAAGTCTCTATAGCTTTATTATCTATGAAATTTAGGACCGTGTGCCCAGAGTCTAAATATTTGGCAATCATAATAGAATGATAATGAGAAATATTAAAATATAATGAGAAATATTAAAAAGAAATGAGGCCAATTTTTTCATGACTAAAGGTCTCATAAAAAAAATTTTTTCGCAAAATTTTGACTAAGATTTCAAGCCAAAAATGAGAAATCTAACAATAAAAAGAAGCCCACCGTTCGACCTATCTTATACATACATAGGATTACCGTAGGATTTCCACGAAAGAAATTAAAAGTGCGTGAAGGCGGACTTTTTTTTCAGAAAAGTCTCAATTAATTGTTTATTTTTTGCTTTTTTTTCCAAACCTTTCGCCATTTAATGCGCAAAAATTTTTTCATTCAAACCGATTAATTTGCATAAATTATTGGATATCATTTCATGTGAAATTGATATTATTATTATCAGTTATATTCTAAAGTGTTTCCTTTTTTCTTTGATATTTTTTCTTTTCCCCTCTATCGCTATCATTATTATTACTAATATCGCCTACGTAAATAATAAATAATTTACTAACTAATAATATTATTATTTTTAGCATATTTTCATTCAAAAATGATTCTAAAATCTCAATTTCATTATTTTACTTAATGATAATAATAGTAATTTTCTCACGCTAATGTTGCCGAAAAACAATTTTAGCGTGCAAAAAAATGAAGGCGAAAAAAATGGGGGGATTTTTAGCGAACGGATTTTTCACTAATTAAAAGTCAAATAAAAAAAGTTTATTTGCCACGTTTTCATTTTTCAAATTACAATTTTTTATCTTTGAGCCCCGAATGCGATAAAATGATGAGATTTTCTAAACTATTTTCGGCTTTGGCTCGAAAAATTATTTAGTTGAACAATTCTGTTGTTTCATATTTTTTCAATGAAAAAATTCATCTGAATTGGTAAAATGAACGAAAAATTCAGTAAATATTCATCTTATGTTTTTTAGGGAAACACCGATCACGTCTGAGGTTAAATGTACTATACATTATACCTTTTCCATTTCCCTTTGTCTTCATCCTCACCTGCTCTTCCATTACTTTTCTATCTCTTCTCTTCATTCACTTTCCTTACCTCTCACTTCTTTACGGAAATATTTTCGCGATTTTGCTACATTTTTTCCCAAACGTTTTTGTCTAAAAATGGCTTTTGTTTACAAAAAAAAATGTAGAATATTTGATGTATATACCGACATCAAAAAATTTTTCTTTTAAAATTAGACTCATGTGAAATTTTTCATTGATAATTTTATTACCCGAGCTGGTTAATGACTCATCTAACATTCTATATATCTAACCATTTTGATCCAATATAAAAAATATATATTTGACTCAAAAACACAAAAAAATTAAATCCAAGCTTAAGCTTGCGCCTAATTCTAAGAATTATTATTATATTTATTACAAAATACATCATTTTTAACCCATTCGAAACCAGAGCATTTTTCTTTTTTTCGTGTTTTTTTATTTTTGAGGCTGTTATTAAAAAAGCGTTCAAATTTTTAGCAAATTATTTCCGTTCGGTTATGTCCTATAAAAATTTTTACTTTTACTAAAAAAAGTAAACGAAAGAAAGTAATTTAAATAATTACATGTCTGTTAGCTTTTTTTGCTGCAGCGACATGTCGCTGCAGCAAAAAATGCACTTTACGCGCAATTTAATTTTTCTTCCCATTTTACTCTTTTTTTCATGTTCGTTTCATATTTTCAGGAAATTCCTTTCGACATTCTCAACTCTTCGTGATCCCATTTCGCTATATTCACCTCCATTTCTGTTCGATATTACATATAGTACAACAAACAGAACACGTCAGCCCCGGACGAGAATAAACAATAACAAAAACATTTTTTGAAAAAAAAGGAAAATTTCGTGAACTCTCTTGTCCGTCGTAAGTAATCCGATATTGACGAACACGAAACTTCCATTTATTATACGAAAAGAGTGCTTCTCAGCGGGCTTGAATTTTTGCACGCTCTTCACACACGACGAATTGACTACAATAATTTTTATTACAATAATGTCACCGATGCCGAGAATTGCTTCATACGGTGCGTCTCTATTTAGCGCCACACTACTCTTCGTCACACTCTCCTCAATGATCACGAGGCACACGGAATGTTGGCCGTTAGAAAAGAATTTACAAGACGATACCAATGCAGTTGACTCCCAAATCGTCTTGCTCAGAGTATAAATTGAACAATTGAATTCAAATCTATTTCGCCTATCTTATAAGCACAATTAGCTCAACTCTATCTGTAAAGGAGCTAATTTTTTAGGAACTAGAACAACGTCAAATGGCACTCAAGGAACAGCAGGCATACAACGAGCATTTGGCGAACGTGCTATACTCGATGATGCTAAATAATGCCAACAACGGTGAGACGCTGCCAGATAGCGAACTCGTCGATCATCGTCTATTATATCGCGCGTCTCGTTCACATGGCAAGCCCACATTCATTCGCTTTGGTAAACGTGCTTCGCCGGCATTTATTCGCTTCGGAAAACGCGTCGACGACGGGAAAAATAACGCTAATAGCAATGGTAAAAACAACAATGATGACGCGTCATGAACAACATCGATAAGTGATAATGAAAAGGCAACATAATAATCAACTACTAGCCAATCGTCACGAAAGAGACTTACACGTTGATACATTCGAAATCCAAAACGTACCGGTATAGATAAAGCATGTTATATGAAAATTATCCACTATCAAATATCCAAAAGTGCCCCTATCTTTTCCCACATCCAACCCTTCAGAACACCAATCATCAACCACGATAATAAGAACTGAATTGAGTCGAGTTTTTCCATTTTATTTTATTTATTGGTAATTTTGTAAAAAAATTCAACCAAAAAAAAAATAATTCGTTTTTTACATTACTTTTATTTTGTGTGCATAAAAAATAATTCACAAAAAAATGATGGAAAAATTATTGAAAAAATTTAGAGCTTTAAAGAGAGTTTAAAACATACAAAAATTTTTTAAAAAAAGATAGTGGAAAACAATTCCGTATTCAAAAATGAATTATTGTTGTATAGTCACATAAATTAAGAAAAGTATGAATAAAGGCCGTGACCAAAAGTCTTTTTAGCCGAAAACTTGTTTAAAAAAAGTTAAGAAAAATTATAACAGAACTATTCTTTAAAAAGCATAAAAATAGAAAAAATTAGATATTTTCGGGCTAATAGAAACGGCAAGACACCATTCCTATTAGACGTTAATCAATGCTGAATAAAATTAAGAAAATCGCAAAATTAAATATTATTGCCATGTTACTAGATGACTTTTATTTTTTATTTTCCTTCGAATATATGTTTATTATTATCATTACACTCTACCTAACCCACACGTTGAGCTCCTCCTAGAGTTTCAGATCGTTTTGGACGGCAAGCAATTGAGCCGCCGACTTGTGGAGTTGAGTACGCTCGTTTTCGGTGAGCTCCTGCATGATGATGTGCGTTAGCCCGTTGGCGCCGACCACCGCCGGCAGCGACAAATACACGTCGCCAACAATGCCGTGAATGCCCTGCAAAAAATTTGAGATTGAAAAATATCTAAAATATTTTGTGTACAATAATCTACATATTTAAAAAACCCATAAAAATAGCCAACGTCAATATTGGTAGAAAGCGCGAATACGCTGCGGCTGTTTTGCATAACAGACTGAACGATGGTCGCCACAGACATGCCGATCGCCCAACTCGTGTAGCCCTTGAGTTTAATGATTTCATAGGCGCTGTCGATAACCTTCTTGTGAATGCTGTGCTGGAGTTCACCCGAGTCGTCCACGTTCGCCTTTGACAAAAGCACGCCGGCCACGTTCACGCCGCTCCAAACGGCCACTGAAAATCAACTCATATTTTTCCAATTCATCCCAGAAAAACTCGTAAAAAAATCATTATACCACTGCTATCGCCGTGTTCGCCGATAATCCAGCCGTGACAGCTGCTCGGTGCAATGTTGAGTTTCTCCGAAAGCAAAAAGCGAAAACGAGCCGAGTCTAGGTTGGTGCCCGAGCCAAATACGCGCTCACGAGGCAGTCCGGACAGCTTCCAGGTCACGTAGGTGAGAATGTCCACTAAAAAAAATCGAAAAAATTAAAAAATGCCCATCAAAGAAAATTATTAAAAACTCACCCGGATTGGAGACGACAATAATAATGGTGTCGGGTGAGTATTTGACGAGCTGGGGCACAATGCCCTTGAAAATTTCGACGTTGCGTTGAACGAGCGAAAGACGACTTTCACCCTCGCGTTGACGACATCCCGCCGTAATCACGCACACTTTCGAGCCAGCCGTGCACGCGTAATCTAACAAAATTGTTAAAATAGAGAAACAAAAAAACTTAGAGCTAAATGTCTAAAAAATTAAAAAAAAAACCCTAGAAAAAAATATATGACAAGCAATATCCACCTGTGTCGGCCTTAATGATGCAATGGCGCGTAAACGCCAATCCGTGCTGCAAATCCATCATCTCGCCCTTAAGCTTGTCGGCCATCACATCTGTTAAGCAAATTTCGCTAGCAATGTGCTACAAATGTAAATTGTTAAAAATTACTTTATATCCAAATGTATAAGAATAAATATACCTAAAAAAATCTCAGAAATTGTCCCTTTAGTAATGAAAAAATTATAATGTAAAAATGTTAACCTGCTGCAAAATGCTGTAAACACATGCCATGCCGACTTGCCCTACGCCCACTACAGTGACTTTGTTGTAGGGCACGCTCTGCGCCGAAGCTATCTCTTTCATTAACATATTAGCCATTTCGCTGTAAATCAAATGATGCGAATGTTTTTAAATAATTGTCGATAAAAAGTAGAGTTGATTCAAGAGAAAAAAATAAAAGTGGAGGAGCTAAAGAATATTCAGCAAAATGAGTTGCCTGGAAATTTACGTTAAAGAAATTAAAGGTGGCCGAGCCAAAAGTCTGCTCGGCCAGCGGTCCGATTTTTTTTTAGTCAGAAATTTTTCGATTTTTGTGGTCATAAATTAAAAAAAAAGTTTTACTCAGATCATTTTAAAAAATCTATATGTAGTTTTTAATAAATTGCGTAAAAACTGTTTTCATGAACGTAAAAATTATTTTTTTATTCTAAAACTCTTCTAAAATTTTTTACCAAATTTCAAAATTTAAGAACGGACCAAAACGGGCCGGATCTCAATTTTGCGGGCCGAGCCGGGCTGCAAAAAAACGGCCTCGAGCCACCCTTAAAAAAAATGACGAAAAATATCGAAATGAAAATTCGAAATATTAGCTTGGCAAAAAAGTACTTCGACAAAAATTTCAAAATTCTAAAATTTTCTGGAAATAATTCAAATAATTTTATAAGTTTGATAGCCTTGTAGAACATTCTCGAAACTATTATTATATGAGTATATAAGGACACGCGCGCAGAGTTTTGTTAATTTTCACTAATGATTAGTAAAGACCATATTCGAGCTATCATCTACTACGAGTGGCTCCAAAGCAAGAGTGCAAGCGCGGCTGCTGCAAATATCAACAGCATAATTGGTGAAGGGACTGTTCATCGTGCGACGGTCAACAATTGGTTCAACCGCTTTGCGAACGGAGATACAAGCCTTGAAGATCATGAGCGCAGTGGACGTGGGATGCGAAGGGACCGATCTACTACGAGTTGCTGCCCGTAGGCATGACTGTCACAGCTTCTGTGTACATCGATCAGCTCCAGAAATTGGCTGATGCAATGCAAGAAAAACGTCCAAGACGTTCAACAGTTCACTTGCTCCATGACAATGCTCGACCACACGTTGCTTCCTTCACCCGCCAAAAATTAACCGAACTTGGCTGGCACACGGTTGCCCATCCGCCGTACTCACCGGACATTGCGCCTTCTGACTACCACCTGTTCCGACCGCTCAAGCATTATTTGCACGGAAAAAAGTTCGACAAGTATGACGACCTCAAAATGGCAGTCGACAACTTTTTTTTATCTCAGTCCTCTGAATTCTGAGAAAAAGGCATAGGTGCTTTACCTGATAAATGGGTAAAAGTTATTGATGTCAACGGTGAATATATTGTTTAAAATTATTTGTTCTGAATAAAGTTATAAATAATTGAAAAAAAAGTTAAATTTTGTCGAAGTACTTTTTTGCCAAGCTAATACAAAACGCCAAAAAAACTTTTTCAAACAATAAGTCAAGTTACGTTATGAATAAAGTAAATTTGCAATCGGGAAAATAGGAATTCTCCTTTTAATCGTAAGCTTTTTATACATATGTGCTAGAGGCTTCTATTTCTATTTATAGAAAAAATTTATTTTAATAATACCTAATTTTTTTAAAGATTCCAAAATTTTATCTTCTCCTTCAAAATTTCCTCAAAACAATACATTTATTCATACTGGCTAATGCAAAATAAAAAAAAATTCTTAAAAAATAAAAAATTTAAAAATCAGAACAGTTAGAAATAATTTTCGAGAAACTGTTAAAAAAAATTTAATTTTCGCCGATTTTCTTTGAAATTTTTTCTCCAAAAATACCTTAAAACGGAAAAATTTTTTCACGCAAATTTTTTGATAAAAAAAGGCAAAAGTTAGTGAAATTTTTTTGTAAGATTGAAAATAATTGGAAAGCAAAAGACAAAACAAAACAAAGCAAAATAATGTGAATAACAGAAAATTTCGTGAGAAACTTAAGGAAAATTTCTGTTTGCCAATGTTTGAGCTCATACACAAAAACACACAGATACATATACACACATATACACAATATAAACAGCATACATTTTCTTGCAAAAAGCATTGGTAACATGAAAAGTGTGGAAAGAGACGATTTTTTCCACATTCAATATCGAAATTGAAAAGTAAGGAAAAAAGGAAAGCCCAAGAAAAAAGCCGAAAAAAATTTGGTTGAAAAAATTGAGGAAAAAGCTGGGGAAAAGGACGAGGTGAGTTGGGAAGAAAGTAATGTAAATTTGGGAGATTTATTTGAAAAAGATATCAAAAAAGTGGAATAAATTAAATAGAAATGCCGAAAATATACTAAAAATATAAGGTGAAAAATGCTAAAAATATAAGGTGAATTCTGGAGAGTAAAGACGGGAATTTTTGGCATATAATTTTACTTATAATAACTGATTAACTAAGAGCTCAAGAAATTAAACGATTATACCACACTAACTCGGATTCTAAGTTCGGGTAAATAAGACACGGCCGTTTGAAGAATTTTTGAATATTGGCCTTCATTCTGTTATTTTGTCGGTTAAGCATAAAATTTATTGAATATCTTCATTAAAAAAGGCTCAAGCTGTTATTCAAAAATTTTGAGCTCAACTTTGTTTATAACAGAATGAAGGCGAAGTCAAAATTCAAAAATTCTTCGAACGCGTCTTATTTACCCGAACTTAAGGTATTATATTCTCGTATACTTTTTTTAATGTCTATTCGATTCAAGTTATTTGTTTTTTCGTGTTCCGTGTCCCCAGCAAACAACAATTGATTAATATCAGCAAGGAAAAAAGAAAAAAGTTTTAAAAAATTCGATTGTTTTTGTTGCAAACGTTGTTATTTTTTAATGATTCAGTTTAGCGATAAGCGATAAAGCGATTTTGAATGATAAAAGTAGAAGTGATTGAAAGAAGCGTGAACAGGTGGGGCGGAAGAGGGGGAAGAAAAATAAAAAACAAAAAAGTGGAATGAAAAGGGTGAGCAAAGATCAAAATTGGCTTAAATACTTTTTTTAAAAAAAGAGAGAATTGAAAATTGGACTAAAAAATCTAGGGGTTATGAAATAAATGATATGTTATTTTGAAATAAAACTATAGCAGAGAAGCTAAGGTCAGTTTTGTCATAGAAAATTTGATTTTAGGTGTTTATTCGCCCATTTAAAAACCTCAATTAATTTAGCTATTTGTTAAAAATGTTTAAACACCTATATAAATTACATTTTCTCATCATCAAAGTAGAACATAATCGCTAATGATCACTTAGAATTTCATTTTGTGATTATTTACCTAGGTTTAGTCAAAATCAAAACTCTCTAGCGAAAAAAAACATAAAAAAACTTACTCTTGCAACACGTTTACGGCGCTCATTTTCTCGGTTTGTTGTGAACCCACTTTTGCAAAATCGGATCAAAATAGAGAAAATTTGCTGAAAAAAATCAATTATAAGCGCACAAACATTCGGGTAAAGCTTGTTAAATCGGGAGAAAAAATATTGAAAAAATAAAATAGGACAAACGATTGGGTCAAAAGATGTAAAAAAAAACTCATAAACATTGATAGGAAAGAGGGGAGATTAAAAAGGGCCGGAAAAACAAAAAACAAAAAATTTTGAAAAAACAACAAATTATCGCGTTTTTTATTTAAAAAACGCTTTTTCATTTTTTATGGGCGTAAAATGTAGCAAAAATATTAGGTTGAGGCAAAATTTTTTACCCATTCGTAAAAAAATTTTTTTTCTACGATAGATAGAAACGTAGGTTTTTTTGCATTTTGTAGAGCGTTATCGATTTGTGGGGGACGTGTTTCAGCGATTTTTAAAATTTTCATTTTTAGCATTTTTATAGAGGAAAATGCAATGAAAAAAGTGCATGTGGCTGAGCATTTCTTTCGGAGAGTGATCCGATGGACTTGAAACTTTTGCTATAAGTTCCTCTTACATATACTATTACACTCTATAAATTTGAACCTGATCGATTGGATAGGAGCCGAGTTGTGAAACTTCAAAAAACGTCAGAAATGCCGAAAAACTGCAAAAAATGACAAATTTCGGCATTTTCGACGTTTTTTGAAGTTTTACAACTCGGCTCCTATCCAATCGATCAGGTTCAAATTTATAGAGTGTAATAGTATATGTAAGAGGAACTTATAGCAAAAGTTTCAAGTCCATCGGATCACTCTCCGAAAAAAATGCTCAGCCACATGCACTTTTTTCGTTGCATTTTCCTCCATAAAAATGCTAAAAATGAAAATTTTAAAAATCGCTGAAACACGTCCCCCACAAATCGCTAACGCTCTACAAAATGCAAAAAAACCTACGTCTCTATCTATCGTAGAAAAAAATTTTTTTACGGATGGGTAAAAAATTTTGCCTCAACCTAATAGAATAAATGTCATTTTGATATCTTATGAACAGCTGTACTTCTAAGTTAAGGCAAAATTCGATATTTTTCCTGTTCAGAGATCTTAAAGTGAACTCTATCTAGCCCATGTTCCCCCTGCCAATAATACATATAATCGATTTCTGGATTTTTCCTATTCCTTACTCTACAAAAAAAATCAACAAAATTTGAAAAAATGGACAAAATCTGATAGAAAGAGGTTTGCTTATTTGCAATTTGCGAATATTTTGAAATTGGTCAAAAGCGAAAGAGTCCGGCTAACCAAAAAACACAAAGTTTTTTTTATTTATAGAAAACAAATGGTCGTACACACATATAGTATCTGTGGCGACCACTAAAAACAAGGGGCAAAAGCTGAAGAAAATATCCGTCAAAATATACACGTCCAGATATACTAATATGTATTTTTTTATTCTTCTTGTTGCTAATATTATTATATTGCTTTTTTAGCATTTAGCACTTTAGCTTCGTGCTTTGTACAGAGATTGCCTGAACACTCTTACAATTACACATTGTGCAGATATTTCTATGCTTATATTATTGTATGGCTAATCCATAAAAGGAGAAGTTCTATTTGCTTTCTCGAAAAAGTAAAAAAAGGAATATACATTCAGCAGAAAAGCAAAAACATACATTTTATTCTCTTCCCATACTTTTAAAAATACCAACTAAAACACCCTTGTATGTCTATGTCAATTAGATTCTACCTCACAACCTTATTCTGAGAAGATTGGTGAAGAATAAAGATTATATTTTTACATATAAAAACAAGTAGCTAATTGCAAGCAATGATGGGTAAGTGGCTCACCAACAAGCGTCTGGACTCTTCTTTTTGTACGCTATTTCTCAATAAAAAAATTTTTTTCGACGAGATAGCATTTTTTTTAGTTTTTTTTTCGGTTTGTGAAGTCTATAACTTAATCATTTTTTAATAAAATTACTCCAAAATTAATGTGTATATGAACATAACAGTTTTTTCAGAATTTAAAAATTCATATTTTGAGCCAAGTTATGGTCAATGAGCCATTTAGAAATTGATAGCTCGCGATGAAGAGAGACGAAAAAGAAAAAAAACGCATATTCCACTTACCCATCACTGATTGCAAGTAAGCAAAAAAATGCAGAAAACTATTTTAAATTAAAAAAGAAAATTAATAAAAGCGCATAACGCCGCAAAAATTTGAATTCAAATGAGCGGCTAATTGCCTATTAAAGATTCCCTCTACATATTAAATTGGTTGATGAAAATATCATTGGAAATGATTGAAAATCAGAGAAATGATGATGAAACTCATCGCCGATTTTTCCCTTTGGATTTGCGGGGGATATAAACGGCTTCAAAATTCACTGTAATCTCGCCCGAAAGAGCAATTTTTTATTCTAAAAACGCCAAAAATATTTTTAAAAATACCACAAGAATATAAAATTTACAAATAATACTAAGTAAAAAAAACCAATTTGACGTGCCGTTGATTTTATAAGTCCAAAAAAGAAGAAAGTCGACTAAAGTCGTATCATGTTATATAGCGAAATATGCATTAAATGTTGTGAAAATAAAGCCATTCCATTTTTTTCATTTCTTAATTTTCTTACAAAAAGAATTTAATAAAAGCAAAAAAGTTGTTTACTAAAAATAAATATATAAAACGTTACCGTTGTGTTTCGATATTTTCCCCCGCTTTAATATAGGCACAAAGGTTAAGCAAATAAATTCAATTTGTTATGTAAATTAAAGTCAAAAATCTAAAAAAACCTCCAATCCCCCAATCTTTCCATGTTTAAAGGGGTAAATTTCCGAGCAGTTGCGCTCAAGTTCAGACTTCATGAAGTTGCTTTTTTGGGAAATAACTCGACAAAAGAATGTTCCACATTCCATTCGAATTGATAACATTTCACTCAATTCTTTAAATGTTTTTTAAAATTGTTTTTGCTTTCAAGATGTTTTCCAAAAAATTATTTTTCTTTTTTTTATTTCGCACCAAAAAAATTTGTTTATATTGAAGGGATGGGAAAAATTTATTAAAAACATAATAATATAAAGAATTTTAAAATAAATATATAAAAAGAGCGTTAGGAGGTTGAGAGATAAGCCGAAAAATTTATAATACAATTTTTGAGTTAAATGATAAAAATGAAAGGCAAAAGTCATGATCATCATGGACGAATTCGTGATACGTGAAGGCCCCAAATCGATCCTCCCCCGTTGGAAATGACCTTGGAACTAATCATTTTGCGGGTTTTGGATGAGAGCCATCCAGCCAACGAAATCTCGGCTGATTTGCTGCATAAACATGCGGTATCGCTGATGCGGCCTGCAAGGTCTGCCGTGATCAGCACTGCCGTATCACACACACTGTGCAATGTAGTACTTATTGTCTTGCAAATATGGAAACACCTAGGTGGGGTCGGGGGTGGAATTGAACTTCATCCCAAGCAAGGTGAAACCTATCGCACAACTGCTAGGCCACTGCTCTTCTATGGATGAGTAATCACAATGAAAAAGCAATTTTATTATTAACACAAAAAATTTTATACTTTTTTGGGAAGAGATATTTTAATGCTTTAAATCTAATTGAAATTTGTTTAAACTACTTGCGGCTTGTACACTTCAAATTGAAATAGTTTAATTTGAATCAAATACACAAAAAAATGTTTAGGGCAAGTTCATAGCAATGATACAAGAAAATATAATAAATATATGAAATGAAATAACAAAATTAAATATGTGTTCAAAATGGGATTACCTCGTGGCTAGCGTTCCGTATTTTCATCGGAAATTCTCGCCGGTTTATATTTTTTTGTCGAATGCTGCGGTTGTTCTGTGTCGTCGTATGGCGGCGGTGGAACATTTTCGACGGACGACGGTGAGATTGGCGTGGATGAGGTGGCCTCACAGGCGCCCTCCTGATCATAGGCTAACTCGTCCTAAAACACGCTATTTGTCATTGGACATCACTCTTTTATGGCATAAGTGAGTTATATACAAGCGGTATAACATTACTCGCCATATAATGAGCGAATTTTTTTCATTAAATTACTTAAGCTTATAACGAATTATAACATATAAAGTTTCCAATTCTTTTTTTTTATCATTTTGACAAAGGCCAAAAGAAAAAATGAAAAAATATCCCCCCCCCCACATATTTTTACTAAATTCAGTGAACATATTGTGGTGGAAAATCGGCCAAAAGTTGAATAACTCACCGGAGGATGTTTATAAAGAATGTAATGCTGAATCATGAAGAATACGTCGAAGAAAATTGAAACAAAACCGAGACCAAACTTCACCTGGTTTCCGTAAAAAGCCGTCCAATCATCTAAAAACCACAAGAAAGCTCTCAGTTTTTTATAGCTATTATAGGCCAATATTAAAAGTAAAAAATGCAAAAAATTATAGAATTATTTTTTTCACTTACCTGTGTTTGAGGCCTGAAGGACCATCTGAAAAATGTCCATAACTCCGCCGGTAAAGTCAAGTAAAATGTTGCCGATGGACCAGCCGACGGTGCTCTGCCGGCGATAGTTGAGAATGGCCTGCGGGAAGTATTTGCTGACCGTGACAGCCAGTTTTACGTATGATAAAAAGTAGATGAATCGGAGCCAGTTGATGAGTCGTAATAACGTTACAAGAAACGAGACCAACGAGAAGGCGACAAGCAACGAGCCCCAGCCACGGCACACGTACGAGATGTGTTGATTAGCGCGCTGGAATGTAATGGGTTATGAATGATTTGATTTGAAATAAGTGTATTAAAATTGAAAGTCACCTCATAGATAAAACACTGCAATCCGGTGACAATACAGGCGAGAAGCGCGTGTGTGGAGAACACCACGTCGTTGAGTAAGACCGGAATAAGAGCATGGATGTTGTTCTCGACGTAGATCTCCTTGAAATACTAATTTGTAAGAAAAATGATGAAAGAAAAAACACTCCAACAAAAAAAAAGCAAAAATCTCTGACTTGACTCATTTTTTATTTTTTTAAGCCATTATCCGCCAACAAAATACAGAAACAATTCAAATACTTTTTTTACCTGGATTTCCTTGTCAAAGTAGAACATAGCGTTGTAAATTGTGTAGCAGGTGAAGCCGATTGTGTTCAACGCGAGAAAGTCGAAATTTAATCCGACAACGCTAAAAATATTTATATATACTCGCATCGAAGAAAAAAAAATATTAGCTGCAATTTATACACAAGAATCGAGTGTATACCTTTTGCGTTCATAATTGAGCAAAATTTGGGGATAGAACGAGATGCTCCACGCTATAAAATAAATCCATCCAGTGATAGTCACCAGCACCGAAAGCACGTCACTTTTCACCACTTTCACCTCGACGAACACCGAAATTGTGCTGAAAATAGTGGAGTCGAAAATTAATTTGATTTCCCTTCAAAAACTAATTCTCAAATTTCAATATTATTTCTTGAAAATTTTCGTTAAAAAAACTCCAATTTTGAGACCTTCCATAAAAGTTCAATTTTAAAAACTTACTCAAAGGAACAGTTGGAGATAAGCGTGCCGTTGACGATCACTGTGCACGCCTTTACGTCGACAAACGCGCGACTCGTCACCGCATGGCCGGAGAGCGCCACTAAAGTATAGCGATTGAGTGGAGTGAGTCGAATACTCGCCGGCGCAATGGACACTTCTGACGGCGACGATACGGATAAATCAATGGCCAACTCGTTGTGCAGCTCTTCTCTAAACTTCAGCAAGTTTAAAAAAGTTGTAAGGACTCAAGTGGTCAATTTTATGAAGAATTTTTCCATGTGGAATTTTTCTATATGGAAAAAAACACTTTTTTTGTGAAAAATGGAATTTTTCCACATTTTTTTTATGTGAAATCATTTTGTCTGATGAACCCAAATCCGTTCAATGAGCTCAAATCGCTTAGATTTTTATATATATATAAAAAATTAAAGGAAAATGTAAAATCCAAAAATAATCTTATTTTTTTGATTCAGTCACTTCTAGACTTTCAAAAGGTTCTAAAATTGAAATTTTAACAAAGCGCCAATTTTTTATTGAAAATTTCGATTATGTCGATTATTGGCATTTTGTTAAAATTTCAGTTTTAGAACCCGTTGGCGACCAATGAGGGTCTAGAAACGCCCGAATTAAAAAAATAATGTCATTTTTGGATTCTACGACCCCGACTACATTTTTGTTTTTAATCTTTTAAATTATAAAAATCTAAGCGATTTGACCTCATTGAAAGGATTTGAGCTTATCAGAGACAAAATGATTTTTAAAAAATGTGAAAAAATTCCAATTTTTAAATTTCACATGAAAATTTTCCATTTTTGACACTACTGAGGAGCTCTCATCTTTTTCATTAACCCATTTCCATTAATACTCATTTTTGAATAAAATAATTAACTCACTTATAGAAGAAATTTACGGTGGTGTTTCGTCCAACTACAACGCTGGCTTCGCGTGGACTCACATCTAGCGGTGTGTCTATCAACGCGCACGAACCGCTGTAAACCTGCAGCAGCGAGACTAGAAAGAAAGTGGAAAAAGTGAAGAAGATGCAGATTGCGTCGCGTTGGCCTGCCATGACTGCCAAAAATGGGGGAAAAACGGAATCACCGGGTAGAAAATAAAAAAATTAAAGCAATAAATGAGGTCAAGTATTATGCAACAAATTTTTTCAATCGATTCGCATCGTATCTAACTGTGTAGTGGATTAACTTACAATATAAAAATGCTAAAAACATATTTAATTATAAAATATTTAATGAAATTATTCAAAAAAATGGCCGATTAAATTTTTAAACCTCATGTAAAAATCTCGTCGAATTTCAATGCCATCCAACAAAATTAATGGAATTAAGAAAATAAATTATGTTAAAAAAATATTTTTAATTCGTAAAAATTATAATTTTTTGATTGAAAACGTTCAAATGGAGAAGGTTTGAGGTCACGCAAAATTTTCTTCTCATTTATATATATCAATGAAAATTCGAATTTTTATTTTAAACAAAAATTGAAGAAAAACCAGAAAAAACAAAGCTGTAAAAAAATGCATAAAAGTGCGGCATAAAAAGCATCATATCGAATGATGCAATTCTAAGTGAAATTTTCATCAAAAAACAAACAATTCGAAAAGGCATCAAAAAATATGTAAAAGATAATCCGAATATTCATTTCGATTCAACCCAATGAGAAATTCGAAAATCGAGGAAAATATTTATTCACTTTGGGGAGGGGGAAGGAATCGATGGAAAAATATTTGTTTAAGCACCGATAAAATGGAAATTTTTAACGTGAATTTTTGTCGATTCAAAAGGTGAATAAATAAATGAAAATTTTCATCAAAAAAAATCAAACTTTAATCAAAAAAACTTCGAAATTTAAACATTAATAAGCACTTGGAAAAAATAACAAACATTTTTTCGAAGTGCTTTTTAAAAAAGTGAAATACACAAACTTAGAAAATAATCGAAGAAAAAATTGAATGTAAAAGGAAAAATTGTACTAAAATTAATAAAAAAAAAAATTTTTAAGGAAAAAAGAAGCAAAAATAAAAGTATTATAAAAATAAAAAGCATTTATTTCCTCCTAAATGCAATATTTTTTGATAAAGAACGGGGGAAAAGAGACACAAAATCAATGGAATTAAGACACGTGTTAAACAAATTGAAAAACTAAATAAATATAACCAAATTGAGAACATTGAATTAAATATTTAAAAAATTGATTAAAGGAATTGAAATGGAGTTGTTTTAAACACGTTTATTATTTAACGAAATTTACGTTTTAGCTACAAATATTATCACCAAAAATAATACTGATGTAATTATTAATAAAATGTGAATCATTTTTAAATTAAATCAAATAAGTAGAAAAGGGTTTTGAGGTTTGAAAGTTGAAAATTATGATAACATTTTGGAGACAATTAATTTATGTGCTTAGTGATTAAAAACAGGAAAGAAAAGAAAAATTTTAAAAGATAAATGATGCAATTGACTTGATCGCGGAAAAAAATTCCACTGACACAGATAAAATTATGCAAAGTGTAAGGGAAAAAAACTGAAAAAGTGTGAACGTTTGCTTATTCAAAGCGAATACCTTCAAAAACATGAAAAACATATGAACTTTATTATATATATTTTGTATATATGTTATGGAAAAATATGTTGCACGGTCATATACGTATCTTCATATAAGTTTTTTTTCACATTTGATTATATTTTGTTTTCTATTCACTTTTAAACGACATATTTTAACTTCTTCAATTTTTATAACGTTATCATTCTTTTAATTGTTTTTAGGTAACTTTTTTCTCAATTGAAAACAAAATTTAGATGAATGTGAAAAAAATCTTATATGGCCTGGAAAATACATATATGGCCGTGCAACATATTTTTACGTAACATATACATTTGTTTACTTTAACAACAAATTCCTAATGGCCGAGAAATTTTCAAAAAAAGTGCGTAAATATAAATTTGAGTAGATTTTTGGAATAAAAAACTACGATTCATTCAAAAAGAATTGATAAAGTGAATAAATACATACCAAACATTGAATCTTTTTCATCTAAAAAAAATTCGGATACATAAACAACAAGAGCTCAGAGTATACATATTTCCAAAGTAATCTGAAATGTACAAAAAATGAGTCGAAAATAGATTAAATATAGAAAAATTCCAATAGAAAAAAAATTTTTGAAAATTTAATTTAAAAAAATTGTTTTGGCATTGCAGCAATATATAATTATTTTTATTTTATGTATTTTATGTAATTATTTTATATAATTAATGTATAATTACATATTATTTTTTGGTTTCAGGCACCAAATTATTTCAAATTACCTAAGTTGGTTAATGCATCCTCTCTAAGCACGAAATATAATAATTGTAGTTGCAAATCATAAAAATAAATTTATTTTTAAAATTTAAATTTAAAAATCAACAAAAAGGTGAGAAAAAATTGAAAAAAGAGATCCATGAAAATTTAAATAAAAGTAAAATCGACATAATCTCATCTAAATTTTATATTTAAAAAATATTTATAAAAATTTTAATGTTTCAATTTAAAAATAATGAAAAATGGAGAAATTCAATTCAATGCTAATATGCTATAAATTCGAAAAAAATAAACAATAAAAATTACAATAAAAAATTTTGCATTTTCAAATATACAAATACAAATATGTGTATTTGGTTTACGATATATTTGGTTTGTTTAATACAGATGATGAAATTCAAATATCGTATGCAAATACATAGTAAAGGTGAAATAATTACGAGAAATGAATAATAAATATGAATAAATGGCGAATAATGTGATGTATGTAGGTGACTGAAACCGCCGTTTCGGCTCATTTGGCTTATTGAAAAGACCCGTAATAAATAAGGAATTAGAGGACTATTTTACTACTATATAAGCCTATTTTTGGAGCCTTTAGATCCCCGCTTTAGGATGAAATGAAAACTTTAAAACCTCCGCCAGTTTCGCAACTTTTGATCCAGAATCACACAGCTCATCTCATAGTGCGTTCGATGCACTTCGTCCCAGCGGAATTTTATGCACAAATGCTGTGATTGGCCTGCCGACTATTATCGGGTTGACCGGTGTCACGGCAGCAAGGTCCGCGACACTCAGATGCCGCTGTTTTCGACAGCGGTTATGTTGACTGTTTCGGCGTTTTGAGTGCATTTGCGGTAAGTCCGGGCCTGCGCTGGCGTTTTTGGGTTGATTAGAAACAAAAAAACTCCGATTCCTACTTAGCCAACCCAATTCACGACTGCGCGCACGCGTTGATTTTAGAAGATTTTGCGTCTGTAAAAGCATGGATATAATTTCGTTACTTTAGGGAAATCTTTTTTAGTTTCCTAGAGGTTATCATCATCACCTTGTAGAAGCTCTCTTTGCGCTCGTTGGAGTGCTGTGAGCTCTGATCAGACTCAAAGTCGGCGGAAGATTTCGGCGTAGCCAACTCTTCCGCGCTTAGAGTTTCCGTCCGGCCGCCGCCCGACGACGAGGCGGATGAAGCGCCAGACAGTGATGCGCTGCCGTACACGCTCAGCTTTTTCAAGTATTTCGCGGCTTCTGGCTGGCTCCGATTGCGCTGATGGAAGAGAGTCAATACGGCCGGCAGCACTATCAGCCCATGAAACATGCCCAATAGAACGACAACGATAATTGTCTTGAGAAACACCACCGCCAAATAGGATTGCTTGAAGAGCAAAGGCAACAGCGCCACAATGGTCGAGAGGCCTACCTGGACCATCGGCCAGCCAATGATGCCCAACGCATTTTGTATTCGTCGTCGAGGGCTCTAAACTATAGAAAAATAATGACTCGAAAAACAAGACCTCATTTAGATCTTAACATAGTTACTAATTCGATTAATAATTGAAATTATCTAAGTACAATTCTCAAAATCTTCATTTGATTCAAATTTTGGAAAACATTTTCGCAACTTTGAAAATTGAAAAAAAACCAACTCCGCTCGGCGCCTTATAGTAATGATAGCTGATGTGGGCGGTAAAGTCCACGCTAAATCCGATCGCCATTAGCAGCGCGGCCATGCTGAGCGGATCCAAGTCCACATCCCACAAAGACAACAGGCCGAAGATACCCCAACTAATGCTGAACACCGAGAACACAGCAGCCACTACGCTGAAACAAAATGAAATAAAAACCATTGTTAGTGCTGGCATTAAATGAAGCTGAATGTAATAAATATCGAAATTTCCATTTCATAAATCTTAGCCATTTCGAAAATTTTAGAGGATTTAAAAAAATATGTTTGAATTATTCCTTCAATTTAAAAATTTTATTCATTATTATTAAAACTTTAATTTTTCTAATTCTTTTTTTTTTTGAAATTTAAAATTCCCCTGGATACACATATACTAGAGAAAACCTGCCTCATAAAATGCGGAATAAAAATGAGACAAATGACCGCTGTGCAGAGTAAAGCTGCCGCCACACTTCCCAGCACCGTCTGATCGATGGACATGGTCTGAAAGAAATAGAGACAAGCTCAAAACCCACGAAGAATGAGAAGAACCTCATGACAATGTGGCTAGGCTCACCCCACTACATGCTTCGAGCATTTAATCATACCTTTTAAACTCCCAAAAATACCTGATCCACAAACGGTGTGTGATCGCTGTAGGCGAAGACTTGTAGGTCTTTGTACATTTCCGCAATTCGCCTCCAATCCTTTACAGTAGGGACCAACTCGTGGTACTTTATCACATCGTGAAAATTCGTAATGAAGAAGAATGCCTCAATGCATTCGGGTTGATTCGCCGCGCAGGCGGACTCGTTTACGTGCACAAACGACTTCAAATAGAAATATGTGGCCGAGTGAAAGAATGCTGGAATCTCCGTATAAGTGAAAGCTGGCGATGACTCCTCCGCCGACGAGCCGCCCGCCTCAAAGTCCTCCGGCTCACGATCGCTGTTGAGGTTGTTGTAGAAACGCAAAAATTCCTCGTATTGCGGTAGCCAAAAGAAGGTAGACTCCTTGCCGTAGGCGTTTAGCGAATGCTCGAAATCGTAGACCAGATTCTTAATGCCTGAAATGCAATATATTGAAAAATGATTTTTATGTTAAAATACATTATTTAGTCCTTTCAATGCCAAGTGTGCAAAAAAATCCAAAAGCTAACGTTTAAGCTGATCAGGTTGCCGCAAATCGCCGGGGTTCATTACGAACACTGAAATAGGCTGCATATTGCGAAGAGCAGTCTCAAAGGATTCCTGAAAGTCGTGAAGGTACGAGTCCGGCAGGGCCATTTTGTCAATGGAGATGTTGGACTGAAGACGATAAATACCGCTCAACGAGACGCCGAAATACAATAGCATTACCGCGCATAGTAACATCCTAAACCAAATGATCGTAATGAAAAAATGCCTATAAAAAGTAAGATAACAAAGGAATGAGCTTACCTCGTTGACCATCTCGTTACGATCTTAGCCCACCAGCGTACAATAGCCGAGTGAATACGCTCACCGTACTCCACAAAATGATTACGATCCTTTAAAAAATGAGCAAAATGATTTATAAAAATTATATTCAAATCTCCAAAAATTCTCACCTGAACATTGGCTCTAAAACAGCAGAAAAGGGCCTGATAACCGCGTCGCTCTCTTCGCTCACTCATGTAAACGAGTGTGGCCGAAAGCAGGACCAACTGATACACAAAGCAGATCGTAATAGCCACCGCCGAAAAAATGCAAAAGGTTCGCACGGCGGGCGTATCCGACATGGCGCCAATCGCAAACGACATCACATTGGTGAGAGCGCTAAAATTGTGTGAGGAGTTAAATGGACCGAATGGGTTAATTCCTAATAGAATTAGTTGGTTCGCACAAACCTGATTGTGATGGACGGACCGGCGTCTTCAAGTGCAATGGCAAGCCGCTCCGGTAGCGACGCGTCGATGGGACTACGATGCCAGGCACGCGTCAAAATAAAAATGTCGTCGACGCCGACGGAAAGCACGAGGAAAATCGCAGCCACCACAATAGACTGAAAACAAAGTCCACACGCGGACATGAAACCCATCGCTGCTAACATAGCCAACAATGGCACCGCACAACCAACTAGCGCCTCCCACGGCTTACTTTCAAGCGCATTTACCCTATAAATAAAAAAATTTTTTGCATTGATAAAAAATGAAATAAATGTAAATAATATCATTAAAATTAATATCAATGAAAAAATAGAGGTAAATAATTTTAAATAATTTCAATGGAAGTAATATAAAAAAAACCAACCTGAATGACGTGATAAATACAAATACAATCATTGCGGCGATAGAGCCCAATATGAGCGGAGCTGTCTCGAGACCCATGCGACGGACCTCGTACGAAACGAGATTGTCGCCTGTCATACCCGTCTGTAAAATACATAATTGTAAAAATAAAATTTAAAACATTCCGATTTAAGATTGTCATCCATTTTAAATCTAGAGCCTGTTATAGATATATCCTAAGTTCGGGTAAATATAACGCGGCCGTTCGAAGAATTTTTGAATTTTGACTTGGCCTTCATTCTTTTATAAACAAAGTTAAACTCAAAATTTTTGAACTACACCTTGAGCCTGCTTTAATAAAGGTGTTCATTAAATTTTATGCTTAATTGAAAAATAATAGAATGAAGGCCAAGTCAATATTCAAAAATTCTTCAAACGACCGCGTGTTATTTACCCGAACTTAGGGTATTTATGCACTCCATTGATCATTTAACCCGCCTTAAGTAAAGTGGAATATTCGGGACTTTCGAAGAGTCGAATCGCTGCGTGTTGCCAGGCGATCATCGCGTCGGTGTCCTCGTAGTCGGCGACCAAATAAAATGGCATCACCGCCGTGCTGAACGACTCCAATTGATTCGTACCAGGCTTGAGCTTAATGCCGTACACGTTATTGCCTAAAATTAGAAAAAGAAATTTTTAGTAAAAAAATTTTAAAAGCATTTAAAAAGATGGAGAGAGAAAAAGATAAAAAATGAAACAAATAAAATAATACCAATAAACACAGGCGTGTTAAAGATGTAAATGGATGGATAAGTGAATGTGGACGTTTTCTCCGAATCATAAAGTTTCAAGAATGCGAGAAACGCGGTATTCAAATTGCAGTATGGCTCGCATAAGTCTTCGAAAGTAAATGCACGCATGCGGCGTCCGTCCTCTCCGACAAAATCGCGTGTGGCCAACGAGGTGGCACGTAACGACGGATCGCGTCGTCTGACGCTGCGAGCCTCCTTAAATACAACCACTTCGTTTTGTAATGCGCGCGTGAGATTATAGACCAGCAGTCGGTACTCGTCTCTTAATAAGCTGCCGCCATCGCGAGCACTCGTCATTATATAACAAGGATCGAGTGTGCCATTCTGAAAAAAATTACTAGAATTGACAAGAGCCTAAATATTGCTATCTAACCATAAATTTACGACTTGAGATAGCTTATTAATTTTACGTGTTGGAATTTTTTCACATTTTTCAAAAATCATTTTATTTCTGATAAGCTCAATAAGGTCAAATGGCTTAGATTTTTATATTTTAAAAGATTAAAAACAAAAATGTAATCAGGGTCCTAGAATTCAAAAATGACCTTATTTTTTTAATTCGGGCACTTCTAGACCCTCATTGGTCGCCAAAGGATTCTAAAATTGAAATTTTAATAAAATGCCAATTTTTTAACGGAAATTTTGATTGTCAATTATTGGCATTTTGTTAAAATTTCAATTTTAGGACTATTTGGCAACCGATGAGAGTCTAGAAGTACTCGAATCAAAAAAATAAGGTCATTTTTGGATTCTTATTGGAAGGATTTGAGCTTATCAGAGACAAAATGATTTTTGAAAAATGTACAAAAAATCCATTTTTGAAATTCCACATAAAAATTTTCTATTTTTGACAACACTGCTTTTAAGCTTCTATTACAAAGGGAATAGTAAAAAAGACAAAGATTTATTCCAATTTCGTAACATACTTGTTTCAAAAAATTCTTCGCCACGTTGTATTCTGCCTGACTTGGCGCCCGCATCGGCGAGTACTCAGTTCGAACGTTGTTCGTCTCGCTGAAATTCACCAGGCCCAGAGCCATTAGAACGGTCAGCGCTAGCGTCGCAACAATGACACGACGCGGATGAGCGCCGATTTGCGCGCCCAGTCGATAGAAACCCGCCTCAATTAGCCTTGTTGGATGGCGCATTTTGGAGGCGTTTGTGATGAGAAATCTGCAAAAAAATAGAAATTCAAAAAGCCATTAAAAACATTGGAATATTAGAAAAAATATTTAAAAATCATTCAAATTTGAATGAGATTAAATACGATTAATTCAATTTCTCCAAAATGAAAAGCGTTCGTTTGGAATTAAACAAAACACAAAAGCCAAATTTATAAAAAAGCGAAATTTATAAATAATATAAAATGAAAATGCAAAGTAAATGAAATTAAATTACGAAAGCTGAAAAATCTGGAAAATAAACTAGCCCAATTAGTCAAATCAGTCCATAATAAGCTTAATGAAATCAAAGAGATTAATGAGACCAATGAAAGCAATAAAATAAATGAGCTCAGCTCGGATTACATAAACTCAATTAAGGCAGTTTGAGAAATTAATAAATATGAATGATATCCCAATGAGATCAAAGAGAATAATGTTCAAAGAGATCAATAAGCCTAAAATAGGTCAATTGAAAGCAATATGTAAAAAAAGAATTAACCTAATGATGAGCTTAATGAGTCAACAAAATCAATCGGTTTTCAATCAGTTTAAAATAAGCCCAAAAGGATTAGAAATATTAATAACGATTTTCAATCAATCTAATAAGACCAATAATATCAAAGTTCAATGAGCATTATAACAAACATATTAAAATTGTCCAAACATATTAAAATTGTCCATAGTGGAAAAATAAATAATTTTTAATTCATTATCGCTTCTAAATTGTTCGATGAACTGGCTAAATTTATTATGTTTTAGCTGGTTTTGTGATTTAAAAATAAATTTTTTGAATTTTTTAATCCAATTTATTCAATTTTAAAGATTGTAGGGAAACTGAGAGACCATAAATTAATCTAACGAAAAATGAAAAAGATTTATGAAAATTGATAAAAAATGATACGATTAAAAAAAGGTTAGTAAAATGAAAAGAAAAGAAAATAATTGATATCATTTTCGATCACTTTTCGAATCGCTGAAAATCATTTTCCAAAAATTTGGCCCGGAACAAGTTCGGAATATAATTGAGAGGCGAAAGTTTGTGGGATCTTTAAGGAATCTAAATCATCAATCTTTGAACCACCTCGCCACAATATCGAACTAAAATTTTCTGCAGAATCCAATAAAATGGGGATTTTAGAGATCATCTTTTGATCGAGCTAAAAAATCAGCCATTAAATATCAAGTGAATTTTTCATTATCGGATTGAATTGCTAGATAGAAAACATTTGTCCTGAGAATTATCCTCGTTCTCTGAGCAATCTAACATTGTAAATCTAGCAATTCAATTCGATTCAAACCTGTGGATTTTTAATTGATAACTAAAAATGTAGTTTAAAATAAAACAGAAATAAAATTGAAAATGAAAATAAATTATGAAGACGATAACTATGATTTATATTAATCCCGAAATGTATAGTTTATATCCATTTACGAACTCAAAAACGTGATGACGCATACACTGCTGTTCAAAACTTTAAGTCCACCCAAAAAAATGTCATAACTCCCGAAAAAAACATCCGTTTCGGCTAAAATTTTTGTCACATATGTATTTTTTATACTAAAATAAAGTCCTGAAAGGATTTTACGGTACATAAAAAATTTTTGTAAAAAACGTGAAAATACTGTATTTTGGTCATTTTTAACCTGTTCAAAACTATAAGTCCACTTGAATTTTCGAATGTTTTTAAGCATGTTTTTAAGTTTATTTGAATGTTTTTAAGTTTATTTATTGTTGAATAGTTATAATTGAGTCTTTTTTTTATTTTTCTTAGATATGGCTCGTGGAAACAGACTAACTGAATTCGAGAAAGGTCGAATTACATCTTTAAATGTATTGGGTTGGTCGAATCGTCGAATTGCGGTCGAAATTGGTCGATCTAAGCAAGTTGTCAATAATTTTTGGGAGATCCTGAAAGCTATGGAAGGAAAAACAGAGGAGGACGTCGACCGACGTTGACAAAGAACGATAAAAGACGAATAATAAGAGCTGCTTCTAATTCTACCGTATCCTCCACACAGCTTGTTCGCGATTTGCAGCTACCGTGCAGTCCGCTCACGGTCCGAAGAGCACTTCACGGTAGTGGAGTGATTTTGCGCAGCAAAATGGCGTCTTGTCCAAAGCTTATAGCTGCACATCGGGCAGCTCGGTTCGCTTTCGCAGAGGAAAAGTTGGCTCAACAAATTGATTGGAACAAGGTTTATTCGTTTCGATTGATTTATTAATTGGATCTAGACGAAATTGATTTCAGATCATCTGGTCAGATGAGAAAAAGTTTAATCTTGATGGGCCAGATGGTTTTTCGGGATATTGGCACGATCTCCGAAAAGAACCGCGATATTTTTCTAAACGCAATTTTGGTGGCGGAAACGTCATGGTGTGGGGGCTTTTGAAGCGAGCGGAACACTTCCATTGGCATTCATTTCTAATAAAATGAATAGTGAAGATTATCAGCAAATGCTTCACGAGAACCTCACACCATACTGGCAGCCTGATTATCTTTTTATGCAAGATAATGCGGCTATTCATCAAAGTGGTTCAACGATGCAGTACCTTGCTGACGAGGGTATTGCACTTTTTCGCGAGTGGCCAGCTTGTTCACCTGACATAAACCCTATAGAGAATCTCTGGGGCTTGCTTGTACGTGATGTTTATCGTGATAACAAGCAATTCAACACTGTTAATGAGCTAAAAGCAGCAATTTTAGCCTCATGGGAAAGAATCAGTGCGCAAGTACTTCAGAATCTTGCACATTCGGTTCCAAAACGTTTAGTTTCTGTTTTAAAAAGTGCAGGAGGACCGACTAATTATTAATTGATTATTTGTTATTGTTTTTATTTGTTGTTATTTTGAAATAAACGTTGTTATTAAAAGTGGACTTATAGTTTTGAACAGGTTAAAAATGACCAAAATACAGTATTTTCACGTTTTTTACAAAAATTTTTTATGTACCGTAAAATCCTTTCAGGACTTTATTTTAGTATAAAAAATACATATGTGACAAAAATTTTAGCCGAAACGGATGTTTTTTTCGGGAGTTATGACATTTTTTTGGGTGGACTTAAAGTTTTGAACAGCAGTGTATAAAGTTAATAACTTTATATAATTTTGTTTTTGTTTTTTCTTCCTGAGCCATCCTCGAAAATGCGGGAAGATTTTTTTTTAACAGCAAAAAATCGAAAAACATGGAAAAATGACGAATTAAATAAAAAAATCTCAAAATTTTCGGTAAAGATTACGTAAAATCAACCAACAAAACCAAAGAACTCAATTAATTTTATCAGTTTATTTATCAACTAATCATGTTTTTTGATGTTTATCAAGAACGTTCCCCACACTTTTTCCCATTGGCTTTCGGGTTAGTTGTGGGAGCTTGTTTTCGCGCATTTTACATGAAACCTTTTGAAAATATTTTTTACGTTAAATTCAAACGAAATAATTTCTCGTCAGTAGTATCAATCATTTCGACCATTTGCAATCATTTCCATAAAAAATGTGTCCTTATAAAATGTTTTAATTAAAAATGAGAGAAAACATTTTGATATGACGCCAAGACAAACAAGTATAAAAGTGGGTGGAAAAAAAGAGCAAAAAACAAAATGGAAAAAATTTAACGCCATTCGCTTTGAATAAATTCTGTCTGAATAAATTAATAACTTTAAAAAAAGTTGCTCAAGCTTAAGCCTTAATTACAGGTATTCTGAGCAAAAAAGAAAAAACTATTGATTATATCAGGAATGTCGCAGAAAAAAAATTGGGATTTCTGAAATCAGATTAACATTATCTATTGAGAAATACTTTTACTCCATTAAAAAAAGATTCCTAAATTTTCGAAGTTTTAACCATCTCAGTTAATATAAGGCACTAAACGTTTCTTTAAAAATGTCAAGTACTAGACGACTCTGAGATTTTGTCCACTGGCTCCAGCTCAAAATAAAATAGGTATACAGACGAGAATCAAACTGAATTTTGAAATACGCAAAAGGAAAGAAAAACTTTCCAGCATATAATTTTATTTGAAGAAATAAGAAAAAAAGATTGAAAATCAAAAAATATAAAAAAGGAAAAAATTTTACGTGCTCTTCAGGTAATGTCACGTTAGTTTGCTAGTTATTTGATCCGTAGAATCCATAAAAGTTCGAGAAAAAAATTTTCGAAAAAAAGATGAAAAATATTCCCCAAAAACACAAAAATTTGTTTTTCACGTTTCCGTGAATTTGTTCTTTTTTTCCTTGTTGCGCGGGACTGCGGCGATATTCTTCGCTCACGTCTGTTCGACATTTTTCACGTTCTATTTTTAGCGTGATATCTGTGTTAGAAAAAGGGGAAAGAAAAATTTGGGCAAAATTTTGAGAAATAAAAATGATAAAACAATTTTTTTCTTTATCTGACTTTTGGTAACCATGTTCATGTAACATGGTTACCAAAAGGTACGTCACTTTTTTGAAAGAATAAATGGCTTAAAATAGAAGTTGACATCATATTTTTTGTTTATAAATGAAGAAGTTCTTAATTATTTTGAGTAACAAATGATGGAGTTTTGGTTTTATAAACGATGTTTCCGATATCGATATTGATCAGATCAGAAAAAGAAAAGAAACCTTTTTTTGATTGAGCCTGATATCATTAAATTATCAATCAATTTGATTTTTAAAAGTTAGATTTTTCTTTTGTACAATAAATTTAATTTTTTTAAATTCTGTTACGGTTTTTATGTTTGGGTAAAAAAATTAATTAAAGATTGGTTAACAAGAAAAAGTTAAGACAAAATCAATATTGCCCTAGTTTAAATTTGTCAAAATATTAAGCAAGATCAATTTGGGTGGTTGACTAAAATTTATTTTGAATTAATTAATCTTGATTCAAAATTTGGCAAACTAAAAATTAACAAAGATCAATCTCGAATTCAATATGTATATGAAAACCAACTGAAAAAGTACATATTATTTTAATCTGAATAAAAACGCAATATAATTTGTGGAGCCATTCGAAAAATGTTTGAATTTTTAAAAGAAAATCTTGCATTTAATTTTACCAAAAATTGAAATTCAAATATTTTTCGAATGGTCTCGGTAGTTTGGTTTACTCTACAAAAATAGTTATAGAATAATTAATTTTTTCTTAAAAATTGAGGTTTTTAATTGATAGAAAAAACAATTTGGAATTTCTAATTGAAAAATTACAATAATTTTTTTTTATAAATTATTAAACTCTTGTAGGCTTTTTTCCCACAATATTTTTCTATTCAATTACAATTGGCAAAAATGAGAAATCGAAAAAAATGGTTTAAACGAGTTTTCTTCCAGTCATTTTTAAAAATTCGGCCATTTTCCACTAGAAAAAACTGGGAAAAAAGGTCCGTGAATTATTTGTTTAAAAATGGCAAAAAAATGAATTTAAAAAATTTTTCTGCACAAATTTTATTCGGATAAACTGGTATAAATAATAATGTACTTATGTATGTCATGCCTCCGTATACATAGTTATCGATTTCAATTTGGAGGAAAGACATTCAAAAAGGACTCAATAGTCCTTATTCAAATCAATAAAATAATAATTCTTAAGGCCATTTTGAAAAAAGAAACAGGGAAGGATACTGAATGTATTAACCGAGAAAATGTTAGTTATGTGTATCAGAAAGCAATTAAAATGTTAATGCACCAAGATTTTCTTAAAAAAATCAAAATTTAATTAATAATGTTTGTTTTAAAAAAGTTTGACTAAAGTTTTCATTCACACTTATTTGATTTAATTAAGAACAACAACAACAATATTATTAGAACAAAATGAGAGTGATGTATTGAAATGAATTGAAGTTGAATATATTTTAACGAAAAGCAAAAAAAAGTAAAATTTTGAAAAAAGTGTTTCGAGCAAATTTTAATCGGTTTCCTTTTGTCCTCTTCATTTTTCCTCTTTTCCTCGTTTTCAACATTGGGTCATATTGTCACAACTTTCTTCAGCTAGCTTTTCGCACATACTTGTACGTCACCGTATTTTCAAGGCAAAAAAGCATCACTGACTTTGCAAATAAGTTTTAAAAAAATGGGAAAGAGGGGTCATATGCATACAAATATACACATTATTTTATTGAAATTAATGTGGCCTTTTGACTGGAAAGGTGAAAGGAAAAGTTTCTCACTTTTTTTTGTTTAGTTTCATATTTACTCCACCAATTTTCAATCATTTTCTCTCTCTATTCAATTTTGAATTCTCTTCCAAAAATTTTTTCTTCAATGCTTTCACTTCCTTCTGGAAAATTCACTTCAAAAACCCAAAGCTATTTTAGCGCCAGTTTACATTTTTCGTGAATAAAGAGAAAAAAGCGTAATTTATTTTATGGTCAAAAGTTAAGAAGATTAACTAACTTTTCGGATTTTTGTTGAAACAAATTTCCCTCCTTCTCAAAAAAGTGTAAATTTGTTAATCATTATCTTGCGCACGATTAGCCAGGATTCCGATAGTTGAATAAACAAAAACATGACACAAAGTTACATTTACATTTAACAATTTAAACCCAATTCCGTTCTTCCCAAAACAGTTTTAAGCATAAAATGGAAAAAAATGGATTTGCTATTCGATTTCAAGTTGAAATTTTGCATTCGATTAAACGGAAATGAAAAGAAAATTACCAATCAAACAAAATTTTTATAATGAAAATTAATAAAATACGATCTTTTCCCCAATTTTAAGACGATGAAATTTCGTCATTTTAATCAGACCGTAACCAAATGTAATTTGCGCATTCTCATTCTAGACTAATCTATACCAACACTTAAAAATGAAACTATAATATATTGTACTTATTTTCCAAAAAAAATCTGACCATAAAAATGAAACATAAATAATCAAAACCATTTCGTAATAAACAATTTTATCTGTCCATATTCATATAAATTCAATTTATTTCCAAGAAAATATTCGGTCAAAAGATGTAAAATTTTCGTTTTTATTAAAAAAAATTATAATCGCTATTACCAATATCTTACTCAATGCTTTCAAAACTTAACTAAATGGAAAATTTGTTTGTTTATAGGTCTTGTTTAGATCTTAAGGATCGGATCACTAAAATCCATTTATCAAAAAACCAAAATTAAAAAATATTTTGTAAAATGATTTAAAAAAGTTAATTTAATTTAAAAATAAGAAAAATGTTTTGGCGAAAAAATAAAACATTTTTTTCTTTATATATCATTATTTTATTATTCCACCATCCCATTTTCATTTAACCAAGATCAGCACTAGAACGATTACTTACATTAATATGTTATGAGAATTTCTTAAGTGTTTTCGTCTAATTTTTTTGGGAAGCTCTCCATTAAGTTTTTTTTAAAAAACATGTAAACAAATATTTGCAAAAGCTTACAATAATAATTCATTCACACCCAAACCACAACATAATAATAACAACATTCAACAACAGCAAAATTAGCATTGCAATAACAAAATGAAAAAAGCATGAGTGAAACGATTTTAATGTGGAATTCGTTTTTTTTCTACGTAATTTGCTTGCTTTTTTTTGCAGAAATCTATGATTATCATGATCACGGAAAGAAATAGGGCTTAAAAGCAAAAGAGAAAAAAAGAGAAAATTGTGTAAAATATTTACCGGAGGTTAATGCTTTAAAATTACAAATTTTTTTTGGGGGGAGGGGGGAGAGAATAAAAATGAATAATTCCTGTTGGATTCAAAATGCAATAATAATAATAATAATAATAATAATAATAATAATAATAATAATAATAATAATAATAATAATAATAATAATAATAATAATAATAATAATAATAATAATAATAATAATAATAATAATAATAATAATAATAATAATAATAATAATAATAATAATAATAATAATAATAATAATAATAATAATAATAATAATAATAATAATAATAATAATAATAATAATAATAATAATAATAATAATAATAATAATAATAATAATAATAATAATAATATGTGTAAACTTGGAGTAAAAACTCATAAATCAAAAGTACAAAAAAGCGTTCATTCATTCTTAAGTTTTTCATTTAATTTTTTTTTTGGTGTTTTTGATTTTTTGCACATAAGAACATCCGAGAGGCAAAACTTATATGAAACACAAAAATAAACACAAAAAATTGGACCTTTGTATAAAAAAGACAAAAATAGACAGTAACACATAGAGTTCCAATTAGAACCGTAACGTTCGATGCGATCGAAATGCAATTGAAAAAACAAATTGTTTACAGCTACAGTGACGCGTTCGTTCACGTGCATTTTTACCTTTTTCTTTTGCATATGCATATGTGCATGCATTAGCATTAAAGTGCAAACCGGTTTAGTTTTGTTGTTTTTGCGCGTTTTTTATTCTTGTCGCTGCCTTTTTTTTCTGGCAAATGTGTGAAATGTTTTGTGAAATTTTTGTTTGAGGTCTCAAACCCATTGCGCAATGCTGAAAAGTATATATATATATATATATATATATATATATATATATATATATATATATATATATATATATATATATATATATATATATATATATATATATATATATATATATATATATATATATATATATATATATATATATATATATATATATATATATATATATATATATATATATATATATATATATATATATATATATATATATATATATATATATATATATATATATATATATATATATATATATATATATATATATATATATATATATGTATGTATATATATATATATCAACGAGAAAAAAATTAAAGAGAAAAAACTTGAAAATTTTAAACATAAAATTAAAAATAATACTTATAGACTTAAGTCATAACACTGATTATAATACATAAAAAATATTTAAATTTTAATAAATTTAATAGAAATTAATAAATTTCTCCAATTTTTATTTAATTTTTGCGCAAAATTATTTAGAATTTTACAAAAAAAATGATTCGTAATATTATTTTTAATTATATTTTATCATCGCAAAAATTAATTAATTTATAATTGAATTAGTAATCGAATTAGTATAAAAGTGTATTCAATTTTTACGATTTATCTTTTAAAATTTATTATATTATTGGTGATTAGGTTTTAAGTTTAGTCATCAAAATTGTAGTCAAAATTTATTATTGTTTTAAAGTGCTTAAATTGGAAAAAAAATTGACTTTCTCATTTGCCATTTTTTTCCATAGAAAATTTTACACGACATTCTTTGTTTACGCAACAAAAGAAAAGAAAAATGTTGTTAAGAGAAAAAGGGGAAAAAGATTAAATAAAAATAATAGAGAGCAAAAGCTTTGAACTTTAAATAAAAATTAAAAAATTTACATTGTAATAGGCTTATTTCGGGTTATCTGAGGTCGGAATCGTAGTAATTTGGGCTCAAATCAAATCAACAAAAATTTTGAACCGATTATCCTGAAATTTGGACGCATTTGGTCCAGTATCGGATTCTTTACATGATGTCTAAATTCACTAAATTTTTATTTACGTCTGTCCCTTTTTTTATTCCCACATTTTATTAAATTTTCGCCAAAAATTAATAGCCAAATTGGTTAGGTATAAGTATTTGAAAATTTTTAACGAACTTTTGGGTTCAGAGTCCGCTGAGGATGTTTTTAAGTCGAGTATCGAGTATAAAGAGTCCGAAAATCAAAATGGTCATTTTGATTTTCGGTCCGGGTTAAGTAAAATCCAATCGGGCCAAACATTTCCAGAAGGGTTTTAGAAAGCCGCATATGCCGTGTTACGAATTTTCTAGTCAATTATCCCTATTTTTATAATTTGAAAACTCTAATAGGCAAAAATAAGCAGGAAGAAAGCGAGAAAGAGAAAAAAATAAAGAGAATAGAAATAGAGAAATAAAAGAATATAAATTGAAAAAAGAGAATTAAATAAAGAAAATGGTGTAAGTTTAAAAAATAATAAACCTTCTCGGAGAATATTAAATTTGGCACGTTTTTCTCGTTTCTTCCATTGTTTATTCAATTTGATTTCTTTTCCTTTTGTTTTTGCCTTTTAAACAATAAATAAATTACTTCAAACGCAATTTGAAAATTTTTTGAAAATTTCTTTTTTAAATTTTTACCAGTAAAAATATTTTTTTATTTTTTAAAAAGTTAAATAAAAAAAGTGAGAGCCTTTATCAATTTTGACTTTTCAATCCCCCTCAAACAACATCATTAATACACGCTTACTTTTTGGAGTACATTATTTAAAAAAATTCTATTTTCAAATTTTTTTAAAGTTTTCTCAAAAAAAATAAAAAATTTTGTCATTTATATTGTCCAAATAATGTTTGCAATGGATTTGATTGCAAGAAATAGAGTCTAGCACACAAAGAGTCCGACTGCTTTTTGCCCGACAAGTTCTCTCCCAAGGGTCAAATTTGTCAACGTAAAGGATGAACGAAATGAAATGGCTTATTTCCTCGCTCCTCTTTCATATTTTTCAATTCGAAAACACCTCCTAATGAGAATTTTTTTTATTTTTTTCAGCCGACTATGTAAATGTATTTCGCATTTTTTATTAATTAAAAATGTTTTTTCTCATTTTTTTTATTTTAAAACTTTCGCTTTTGATATAATTGAAATTTAAAAATTTTTCGTATAAATTTTTTTTCATGTATTTTTCACATTTTTAATTTCAATTTTAATATCACTCGTTTATAATATCATTTATCATCGGAGTAAACCGATACAAAAATTTTTAAATTTTTAGTTGATTTTCAAATTACAAGGCTTAAAACTCTTCATTTTTGACGGTCGTATCTCAGCCCTAGATCATCAAAAATTAACTCATTTTCAGTCAATGTAAAACAGAAGGCACTCCCTACTTGATTGAGAATGGAGCATGACGGCCCTGACCGCATTCCTCTTCGTTCTCGTTGCTTTGATCGCTCGTAGCAAAACGTTGCGATGTCTTCAATGTCAGGGCATCAATAGCGAGTAAGAGGAAGACCAATTGATATGAAGCAAAACCTGAGTACTAAAAATTCAAAAAACAATAATATTTAATTTTTTAAAATAATTAAAAAATAGTACAAGAGAAAGAAATCCAAATGGAACTTTTAAATAGAAATTTTAAACTTTTAAACTCCCAAAATGGAACTTTTAAACTTTTTATGACCATTTGACCTTCTCTTTTCAGGTGTAACGCCGAATGCGAGGGCGATTTTTGCATTCTATGGAAATATCGTGAAATGTCCATCGATTATCGAATTCAGGTATTAGAAGAATGTTTATCCATTTTTACTCATAATTCAAATTTGTTGGTGAACCTTCAATTTCATAGGCCATTAACTTAGGACCAAGTTTTCATTATGTTTAGGGCTGTGCCTCAGGCGTTTCCCGCTCGGATCTTGCAATGAGCTGCCGCCGTAACTTAGTCGACGCTGTACTCTGCCTCTGCGAGTACTGTATAATGTTTTACATAATCTCTCAATTAGACTTATTACAGGAATTTTTACAATTAAAGTCAAAGAAATTTTTACCATAACTCCCAAAAAATAAAAAAATATTTTAAAACTGAAATTGGTTTAGTCACAGTAATTATTGTAATGAAGATCGTCTACAATATTTGCGAGAAGAAGATACGGTTAATTTTACGGCTCAAATTCGCTGTAATTCTCATACAAAAGCACCATTTATTAGTCATAAAAGCGTCATAACTAAGGGCTATTGTATGTCGGACCTGTGTCATTTTTCGCGTAAAACTGTAAATTTAAAAATAAGCCAATTACTTTAGTGATTTTAAAATACATTGTTTATTAGACAGTAACGGAACAAGGAGTTGAGCATATGGTTGAAACGGCGAGTTGTGGTCAAATGCGTCAATACAACTTTGACTTTTTGATCGGACCACTGTGGCCTTCGGTGGGACTGGGACAAAATGCTTGTTACAAAATCGAATTACAACATAATCAATCACAAATTGGATGCACTTGTACCATGGTAAACACCCAATAGTGTACTAGATTCTGTTCCCAAACTATTTAATATCACCAAAATAATCGGATATTTAAAATTTTAGCATAATTGTAATAGACACCTACCATATCAAATTCGCGGAAATCCAATGTCGACTACCGGAGGAAATGACCTAGTTGTACGATGTCATCTGGCGTTTGGTGACATTATCGACGAGGATCTAATGGAGAGTCAACGAAACTCATTCCTCAATTACTGCACCGGCGAGTTCTGCGTGCTACAGCGCATAATCGTACCCGAATATGGCCGCTTTCATTCGAAGGGATGTCTTAGCACAAGCAATTCACCATCTATAAAAGTAAAACATTTACAGCAATTTTAGAATTTTCCTAGTTGTAATAAGAAACAGTTAAACCAAGGAATGTATTTAAATGTATTGGAGAACTAAAGATGTGGTTGTTGGGATTCGGACTGTTGTGATATTATCCAAAAAGGAGACTTCATAAATTTTAAAATCTATTTCAGTAATTTTTTTGATAATATGCCAAAATATTGGGGAACTTTCAAAAGCAAAATGAAGTACAGAATGCATATATATCTGATTATTATTATCTAGATAATTATCATAAATCATTTAGTTTTTAAAATTATTTTTTAATTCATTTGTAGACGGGTTACCGCCGCGTTCTTAACGTGGAACAATGGCTATGCGCAACGGACTTTTGCAATTTCAACATGGAGAGCGCGCGCAGCGGTGGCGTGCATGCTCCAAGCCGTATGCGACTTGATGCCAGCACCGCTACGCTACCAACAAAGTGGCGTGACACGCCGCCACGAAGAAAAATTGCAAAAAATTCCGTAGGCGGTCGTGTTCGGGCGCAAAATAGCGCCAACGAGCGAATTTTTTCCGGCACATCAAGGCGCAAATCAAATTTCAATTTTTACACTCTTTTGCTTATTGTCATTCTTACGTTGAATAAACACTTTTGAGATAATTTTTGATAGATAAAATATATTTTTTTATATAATTTAAAAATTTTTTGTAAAAATCTATTAAAAGTTAGTATTTTATTTAAAAAAATGTCTGAAACCGAGCTAGCGAGGATGCAAAGAAGTATCTCGTACTCAGCAAATCAGTCAAAAAAACGAAAAGTGTTAACGACCTTGGCAGGATTCGAACCTGCAATCTTCGGTTCCGTAGACCGACGCGTTATCCATTGCGCCACAAGGCCAGACGTTGTTGTGGACCAAAAAGTTTTATATTTTTATAGAAAAATTTTTTGTTATTTCAAAATGTTCAAATTTAAAATTTTCGATGAACCAATATTTATTATTTCAACAAAAAAAAAAGAAAGAAAAGGAGGTTTATATACATTCATATTTGCATGCACAATCACAGGAACATTTTTGCGGATGTACAGCCTTGTGCACAATGCGAATAGGTTCCGCGCCATTGCCGCACACGTCAATACCGCAATGACACGTGCAATGCGCGCAGTTTGCTTGAATTTTTGGGATTTACTTGGGCTCATTGCTATTGACTAATTTCAAACTTAAATTGGGGAAGAAAGCTCAAAAAAGTCCTACAAACCTGAAAATTCTGACGTCGTGGTCGGGCCATTTGACACCAACGAAAGCATTGCCATCATGGAATGTGAGGATTCCGATCGGTTCTCCTCATTCCCGTCTGTTGAATCCTCGCGCGTTGATGACGCGAGTACTCGCACTCCATCATTTGTTAAAGTGGCAGGTTCTTGTTGAAATTGACACACTTCTATTTTCCACGCCAAATCAACGATTGTGTTCACGGAATTGTATTGATGCCAGCATTGCATTCCTCTAAAGTTCAAGCCATAATTTCTTCGGAATTCTTTTCAAAAATTTCGATTTTGGATTAAAATATAAGTACCAAAATGTCTAAATATGTGTCGTTTTAAAACAAAAATCAACAAATATGAAAAAATACCGATAAATGAGATCGCTGGAGAGTAAACGATGATCGAATGGACGTTTGGCCTGATTCAAACGCTCCGTCGCGCAGCTAAGCGAATCGACGCGAAAGTTTGGCGATGAACAGCAAACGGGATCCAATCTGTTAAATACGAGGCATTAATCACATTTCATATATAAACCATAAAGTCTCTTTAAGCTATTTGGATATATATGTGATTATTATTGGAACACCTACAATACGGAATTGGTGCTATTTTCGATGGCGTAGGCGTGAAATCCGGCAAGCCACTGGGAGCCCGTACATCCTTCCGGTCGGCCGTTACATTGTGGAGTACTTTCCAACGTTTTACATTTTACCTAAAAGAAAAATCAAGGCATAAAATATTTTTTCACAATATTGCAAATGAAGCTTGCAAAAATTACCACCTGTTTGAGATTCGTCGAAAGAATTCGCTCGCATTCGATGCTCAACGAGCCGGCCGTGTCGCGCTGATGAGCAGAATTGGCACGTCGAATAGAGCTAAGGCGATAGCCGCGTCGACACACTAGACTAAAGTCCGGAATGGCATCCACTACGGAGAGAAAAAGACACGTCCACGTCGAGAGAGCCAACCAACAACAGGAATAGGTAGAAAAGAAAGAAAGGAAGGAGCACGCAGACCGCTCGTCCGACCTCATTCACATCCGAAAAGTTGCTGAGTGATAAGAGAGAAGTTTATGCTCTCTAAATCTAGGTTTAAGCAAACGAATTAATTGAAGAAATGAGAGATTTAAAAATTTCAAGCCAATTAATTAAGTGATTAATATTGATTAAATGGATGATGAGAATATTATGATGATGAGTTAATCAATTAATTTGCTCCAACAAAAATAACATCTTGGTATATTAAAAAAATGTATTTTTTACATTTATTTAGAAAATATTTTTGTAAATGAAGTGGGAGGAGGGAGTGAAAGAGGATAAAACAAGTGGAATTTGCGCGAAAGAAGCAAACCAAATGCAAATATTGCTTTGCATAAAACCACAAAAATATTCTCTTCATTTTTCTGGGTATCTTCATTCAACTCTTCCTCCCGCACTTTTCATTGGGCTCTCGATTCTTCCTGTTCTGACAATTCTCTAGGAAATTTCCATTTTTTCAATCTTTCAATTTCATTTTATTAAATTAAATTAAATTTATTACGATAAAATCGCGACTAAACAATAAACGAATAATTATGGCGATTATTCAATGGATCATAACAAAGATAAAATTAAATGAAAATGAAATAACATGTAAATAGAATTAAATTTATAATTTATAATTTTTAATTGAAATTGCTAATGAAACGTTAGAGAATTATAGGCAAATATTTTATAAGAACGAAACGAAAGAGAATGTGGAGAAGGCTTTTTGAACATTGTTCCTATTCAAAAAAATATCCCATTTTTAATTCCAAATTCAAATATTCCTTAAGAAATTGAATGTGTCAGTATATTCATACAAAGGGAGAAAACGTCGCGATTTTCAATTTTCATGCAAATATTTTACGATTTATCAAAATATCAGTGATAAAAAAGGGAAGAAAATTTTTTTCATCCCCAATTGATTTTATTTATATTTTTACAACATCAATGAATATTACAATTATTATTGGCAGAAGCGCTGGAAAAGTTGTATGGTCCTTCCTGAACTCCATCCTCACCATCATCAACAACACTAGAAAAATGCTTTTAATTTTATCTGAACTACAGGAACGAATTTTCTAGTTTTATAATATTTTTCGCCTGCTTCATTGTATTTCTTTTTTAATTCAAAAATAAGCTGTAAAATTTTTTCAAAATACCAATGCAAATTTCAAAATGTAATTCTCACAAAAATTCTTAATAAGAATTCACATTTGTTATGGGAAGAAATCGACAGAAATTAATGATGAGAATAATTATTTTTCAATATTATAATTTATAGACTCAAATGTTCTAAAATTATAGTTAAAATGTCCGACTCGGGAGCAAAAGTCACCTTCAAAATTACGCTCACTAGCGATCCAAAACTCCCATTTAAAGTGTAATGTTCTTTTTTTACCTATTGAAATTATTTTCACTTATTAACTACGGCAAAAAATTGAATAGATTGTAAAAATACATGTTATGTGAATATTCCACAATAACATGGGCTAAAAGTAAATAAATAAATAAGGTAAAATTGAATAGAACGAACCTATGGAACTTTCTCAAAGCAAGTTGAACCATCAATTCTATCAAAAAAATTATTTAAAGGCTCAGCGTGCCGGAAGCAGCACCATTCACTGCCGTGCTGCAATTTGCAGCCGAAGAGTTTCAAGTGGACGCGGCCACTAGCGCCATTATTACCAATGATGGGATTGGCGTCAATCCCGCGCAAACAGCCGCCAACGTGTTCATGGTGAATATTTACCGCTTAAAATTTCAAACTAAATATTAAAAATTTTCTTAACAGTCATTTCCTTTTTTTATTGAGTTAATAAGTCTTCATTCGTGAAAGAATTTTACTTCAGAAATATGGAAGCGAACTTCGGCTAATTCCGCGTGATCGCGTCGGTCACATTTAAAGAGAAAATCCCAAATCGATAAACAGTTTTACACTTTTCAAACATTACAAATTTTTATCTAAGTGGTGATTGGTATAACAAATTTATAACAAGTTGTTTTTACACATTTTAAATTATTTTCTGGTTTATTAATTTTTCATAAATAAGTTATGATATGTTGAAAAAAGTTCTCAAATACAATCGAAAATATAATAAGTAGATAATGAAAGAAAGAAAAATAAAAATAAAGCACAACCATATCCAAAGAAAATAAATGAAAGAAAGCACAGCCAAAAATAAATTGCATATTCGAAAAAAAAATTGCTTTTGTAATGATATTTTGATAAAATTAAAAGCAAAACAAAAAAAATGAATGAGAGAAAGTGTGAAAATAATTTATATTGTTATACATTTTTCAAAACAGAATCCATCTTTTTTAATTGAACATGGAGAATAATATGAGTTGAAACTTACCTCACTTAACCTCTCCGTCCAATATTTGTAATGCAATTTTGAAGTAATTACCATAAAGTTGCAGCTTATAAAAGCCATAAAATATAGCTGTATAATAATTCACATTTCGCCTTGAAATCCCCCTCCCCCCCCCACCCCTCTTTCTCAAAAGCAAGAGCCTCCCTTTCGTGTGTCACTTTTGTGATAAACAGACAAGTTACTTTCACTTCAGACGAAAACAGGAGTTGTAAAAATGAAGAATATGCTGGCTATAATGTAGAAGACGAATAACGTGAACGAAATCCACCACGCGTACGCCTCCCATGGGAGTTTGCGTAAATTGCGCAAAATGACGATGCCCAAGAGCAGGCCGGCGATGAATCCGCCCAAGTGGGAGATATTAGACACCTGAAAGAAAATTAAATATGGAAAAAAATTGGCTGATTATTGGCTGGCAAAGATTAGTTTGAATCAAGTTCAAATTTTAATCAGTCAAATTCAAGATGGATATAAGATGGATACAATGTATATGTACATATATTACCTTTGTTTGATTACCCTCGACGAATTTCTGATAGAGAACCGTGCATACGTCGGCGCCGACAAAGACGGTGAGAATTGCGCTTCGCAGCCAATTGAATTCCATTTCGCTCCAGTTGATGACGACGTTGGCAATATGCGCCGAGAGAAGGGCATAAACGCCGCCGCTGGCACCAGCTAGAAACATATGTCGACTATTCCACTGGTCGACGACGAAGAAGAGCAATGCGCCGGCCATCACGCCCAGTAAGTAGATGAGTGCGATCCGCCAAAACTTATGCACCAACTCGAGCGGTACTCCCAAAAGAATTTGTACGACTACATTTGAGACGAGATGCATATAGCTGGAAATGGAGATTAACAACAATGGGATTGATTTAAAAAACGAGATAATATCAAACAATTAAGAGTAAAAATGGAATAAAGTGATTATTTCAATGATAAGCATTATTTGAATTAAAAATCACTTCATAATATTTATTAATATGACTCACCCGATGTGAATGAACATGTATGTGAAGTATCGCCAGACCTCATATTTTCGATACGGATTGAGGATCAGCGGCGAGTCAACGGGTACCGGTTTTGTTAGAGAAAAACCGTCTCCGCTTTCCACCACGTAATACAAATAAACGGTGATTTGAAGCAGTGAAATTAGAAACATGAAAAACGGCGGCGGACAACACGAGTAGTGCAGCAAATAGCGCGTTATTTGTGCCTGTTCGTCGCGCGGCAAAACCGAACGCGCTGCATACAACATTAACCGATGGACGTGCATGTGCTTGACGCGTAGCATCTAAACACAATATGCAAACGTACATTTAAAACAGATAATAAAGAAAAAGCTCAAAAGAATAAATTATTGGAAATATTAGAAACCAACCCAAATATTTCAATTCTACTCACCAAACTTGTAAATTCCGCAAAATCTATGAACTGATCATTGTTCCGATCGATGTTATGTAGAAGAATTTCGCGTTCTTCATAACTCAGTCCCATGACAAACCGGCTTTCGTTAATGACCTCTAACAACTCCGCGATCGGAATAAGGCCATCATTGTCTACATCAAGCTGAAAGGAAAAATGTGCTTAAAAGCTATTTTTAGTAATTTTTAATGACCAATTTTTGTGACTCAAAAATTTCGACATTCTAAAAGTAATGAAGTCGTTAAGGTTTTCAGCATAAATAGTAGAAATAATATGTCCTTAAAACTCGTTAAAAACAAGCACATTTAGCACATTTCAAATATACTTTATCGACCCAAATAATTAAGCAATTAAAGCTAATTTATTAGTAATGTGCAAAAAAATTTCAATACACAAAAATTATCACCAAAACAAAGAAAAATTATTTTTTGATGCCACTTACCGCCTTAAACACAGCGTCCCATCGATCACAATCGTGCGGCTCCTCGCACAACTCCGGCTTCATCGGAATAGAAGTCATAATATAACAATGAGAATAACACTAAAAAGGTCGGAGCAATAAAAGGTCAAATTGAAAAGAGGAAAAATAAATTTGAAAAATAGAAAATTATGAATCAGAGGAAAAAATCTAATGATATTTTTTGGAATGCTTTTTTTTGAATATACTGTTTTGCATAATTATAATAAAAATAAAAATGTAAAAAAAAGTGCACAAATTTTCAGAATAGGGTTTCATTTTCCAAGAAAATGAAAGGGAAATTAATAAGGTAAAAAACAAATCGAATTTAAAAGTTTATGAAAAACCATTAAAAAGTTTTTTAATTTAAATCCAAAAAAAATTTTAGAAAAGATTACGCGCAAAAATAAAAGAAAAAGCGAAAGTACGGGAAATATTTTTTTTCTTTTGTTTCGTATGCATTTTTACAAGAAATGCAACAAAATTTGAGAAAAATGTATTAAAAAGCGCGATGGAAATCAAAAAAAAAACGTAAAAAATAAAAGATAAATTGTGACAAGACATGGCGAGAGAAAAAAAGAGAAAAACAAAGAGTTAAATTTTTACACATAAGTTTATTATTATAAAGGAAGAAAATTAACCAAGATAATAGAAAAAACCCACACATAGTCCAGAGTAAGAAACACAATGGAGGCTATGAAATAGCGATCATTACGGTTTAAAGTAAGGGGAAAAAGATGAATGGATAAGAGGTCTTATTAATCCATTAGCTTCAAAGAAATCTTCAACCAACTATCTCGAATGGCATTCAATTCACGCTATAATTTGACTCTAAACAATTTTGATTTCCCGTTAATGAGCATTTTTTTATTTTTGACGCATTTGCGAGGGAAATTTTAACGGCCCAAAAATAAATCACAACTATTTGGGAAGTAGAATATGGATGATATTCATTGCGTGGCGGGAGCGCGCATGTTGTGCGGCTCCGAGTCGGCAATGTTCGGTAGAGTATGCTCCTGACTCAACGGCATTGACGTATTCGACATGTTGGCGATGATCGGCTTTACCAGCACCGGATTATGCTTTTCGCTGAAAAGCACAAAAATATTAAAATTTTAAAATATAATTCATTATGAATTGAAGAAAGTGAAAAGCTTTCAAATAGATCAGCTTACAATTTAGTAATGCTCTCGTCGGAAAGGCCGTTGAGCATGGTCTGCATGGGCAAAGATGTGCCATAGCGCAACACGTTCATATGTCGACGAAACAACTCGACAAGCTTCGAGTAAAACACCGCCAATAGCACCTGACCGACAAAGAAACAGGGCAGATAGAGCGTCAAATATAGCAGCCGAGTGCCGATCATGTCGCCAAAGCCGATCAACGCCACTGATATGAAGACATAATAGGCCGCCTCGGTGATACTCCATTGGTTTTCGCCCATATGTACTTCGGCTACCTATGTGAGAGTAATTCTAAAAAATTAAAAGTTTAATAACAAAGCAACTTACGGACACAACTGTCGATACGAAGAGCATGTACGTGACGAGAAACACGGCCGAAACGAACATTTGCATGAGCAATTCGCAAATGGAATTGTCCGAGTTGACGTATAATTGACGGCTATTGTCCTGCCTTAAAGATAAAAATTCGTTAAAGCCATACACTTGAACACTTGAAGATCCGTGTCACACGTTGTAAAGCAATAAAGTGTATTAAAATGAAAGTAATTTCTCCCAACTATTTAAAAATATAGAACTATATGACGGGTGAAAAATGATTAAAAATAGCCATAAAAAAGTACCGACTTTAGCCATAGAAAAAAGTAGCGAAAATAGAGGAAAATGGCGAAAGAAAGCGCCAAAATTCGATAATTCGCCCATTCGCTCACTTCCATCGAGAACATCATGTAAAGCGGAATAGCGATAATCGCAAACACAATCGACGTGAAGCGGCCGGCCGTAGTGAAGGGCGTCTAAACTTTGCCTTAGCACTCACAACAAAAGGTCTCTTTGTTATATTTCTGAAATCTTAATCTAAAAAATTCGCCCTCAAACCTATCACCCAATTTAAGCAAAAAGTGTTGGCAAGGTTAATTAACAATTAATTTAAACTATATACAATATCGCCGTAGCCAACGGTCGTGAAAATGTTGACAAGAATGTCGAGTGAATCGATGTAGTTGAAAGGATGCGGCTTAGATTGGTTGTAATACCTGGAAAAAATATTGTTTATATTTATGAATATTATAAATAAACATTTTCACATACCTTAAACAGTGATCCACATCACGAATCGTGCCCCGTATCGACACCTCTACAGCAGTTATATTGTGGCCGCGTTCGAATTCATTGAATACGTCGGCTAGCAATTTTCTCGTCCTTAAATTTCGTTCAGCCTTGCATCGATCATCGTATTCTACGACCCGTTTATTCGCAACATCGTGTTCAATCGACTAAAATCACACATAAGAACACATAAATTTGTTTTATTCATAATATCATAAAAAATGAAGTAAAAAAGATAGCGCTTATACATAGCAGCAAAGTAACAATCAACCTAAAAAAAAGTATAACAAAACATAAGTATTTACTCGAAATAGTAGCCCGACAAGGGACGTGAACACAGTCAATAAAAGTATAATGTAGATAAAATAAAAATATTTGCTTCGAATCAAATTTCGCAACGAAGATAGCATAATAAATACATATGTATACTTCGACTCTGTTGAAATTTTAAAAGTTTTAAGTAAGATCTAATCATGACAAACAAATGCTAAAAATTTGGATATGGTAAAAACGAATATGGTATCAAAAGGTTTCCCATGATTTGAAACGAAGGGTGATTCGACGATGGAGACGGAGTGTTTGTGGTTTATGGTATAAATTTTATTAAGATTTAAAAAATATTAAAAAAAATTATAGTCCAAATAGGAGAGATTTTAATTTTTTGGCTACATTTATTTGACCTCAAAATATCATTAACTGTTTGCTCGTCTAGCCCTTTGGCGAAAGCCATCACAACTTTTTCGCATTGCATTCGTCGTCTATTTAAGCAATGAAATTCTCCCATGAAACTCCGCCGAATGCCTTGGTTCGGGGATGGAGTTTTTGTGGTTCACTCGGCAAGCCAAATCGTGTGTCGTGACGTCCCAAACTCGGGAGTCCTTGGATCAAGTCAAGAGTTCACACTTGATACCCTCCCGGGTTTACCCGGTCCTTCTCAATCAGCATCTTGTATTGGTTAGATGTTTATGGGCTGATCATCTTCCACGGCTTGAGCTAGTACATTTTGAATCGTTGAGTTCAATTAACCTTAACTTTGGCGGCCCAAAAAAAATTAATGTATAATTTGAACTTTGGAAACTCATTTCGGTATCATTTTAAGCGAATTTCCAAATTCTGGTCAAACGAATTTTTATGTATTGTTTAGTGGTTAAGTTTTCATATTTTTTTATTAATTTTTTTGTGGACTACTAAAAGAAAGATTGAATAATTTTTATTTTCTTTAAAAAACGATAAAAAGTAATAAAGATAAAATACAGCAACAACAATATGTTTGCGTTATGTATTTTAATTATGGAAGAGAAAAATTTTGATATCGATGTTTTTGGGTTTCCTTCAATCTATTGGCTCACTCACTCTCGGTCAGTCTTATCTATCATTGTTCGTGCATTAGAATCGGCATTGGCATCGTTGTCACGAGCGATCGTCTGGTCGACTTTTGTGTCTAGCGAATTAGTTGAGTTGGCGATGTCGTCAGCACTCCTGTTTTTCTCGTCTTTAGTGGACGGCGTAACAGATGTATTGCCCTCATTGTCGACACTATCGATGGCGGTATTGTCTTTTGTCACCAAAGGATGAGAAGAAGCACCATCGACAGAATTTGCAGCGTTTTGCGGCGTGACAGTTGGCGCTGACGCGGCGGCAGCCGCTGTAATTTTCGATGCGACACTGATGCGCTGCGCGACACCGCTTCCCGAAGCGGAGCTTTTTCGCGGATTGTCGCGCGGCAACGGCGATTTTGTGCTCGTCGAAGACGGCATACGCAGACCCATGCCATCCTCCGGCCGATTGTGCTGTGCGTCACGATGCACGTGGACCGGCCAACTAAATTGACCGGCGATCGTCGGTATTTCCGAGGACATTTTTTGAACCACCGGACGATTTTTGATGCCTGAAAAGGAAAGAAATTTTTTCTTCGATTTATTCAAAAAAGCTAATTTCTAATTCTTTTTGGACTATCAATATTTTTAAGAAAATGAGAAACCGTTAATGGAAATGTTGTGTGCGGTGCCACCCTTTGCGTTCTTTTTCGTAGTCATCGTTGGCGCGGCTGGCGGCTTCTGCACGCCTGCTGCAACGAACGGAATGGTGATGGCTTGTGGCGTGGCGCTACCGCCATTATTATCGTCGCGCACCGCTGCAGCACGTTCGCCGTCTGCCTTGCCATTTGCGTTGGCGAGCGCGTCATTTGGCTTGCTTAACTTTGGCTGAAAGTGCGCCAATTCACGCAACGTCTCATTTTCGGTGCGAAGTTTGGCGATTAACTAGAAAAGTGGAGGAATATTGAATTATTGAAATTATATGTATTAAAGAAGTTAAAAATATAAAATGCAATGTTTTTTGTATTCTTCCAAACAAAAGCAAACCATCTCTTGGTGGTTGATCTTCTCTTCGGCAACCGACATGCATTGCTCCACCAAAGTGGCGAGTTCCATTAAGCGTTCGTTCTCTGAACAACCTTGGGCATTCTGGAAATAATTAATTTTAAACTTTTGTTTTCTAAAAAATATTTTAACACAACAAACCTTTTTGAATTGTCGGCGCGCAAAGTCGAGCAGCACGTCGGAGCGCGTAAAGCCGCTAACTATTCGTCGATAGTCGGCCATCACCAAGTGCAGGCCGTCCTCCATCTCTTTAAGTGCAAAACGCAGTCGACGATTCTCCTCTTCCAACGCGAGCATTTGGCGATTTTCGTGTTGAAGATTGGCAATTAAACCGTCGCGGTTCTTCGACCTCCAACAGGAATTCATCGTGGAGACCTTGTCCTGGTACTAAAAAATACAAAATTAGTTTATAAAAAATATTGAAATTGAGATAAACCTCCTTCATGATGAGTATTTTTTCGTTCACGGTCTGACTTTTGTTGACGGCAGTGCCGGCGACGGAAAGTTTATTTTGAAGTGCGGAGACGTGATGCCGCATGTCCGAAAGCATATTCTCGATAACATCTTGATTAGCAACCTTATTCATTGTGTTGTGTTTCTATAAAAAACGAAGAAAATGTAGATATAGGTAATAAATTTTTGTTACATAAATTGAAATGCACATCAGTCGATTTATCAGAGAAATCACGCCAAAAAATGCCATTATTACATTCTATACCGATATTTAAGTGCCAAAAATGCCATTGTAAAGAAATAAATTAATGGGAGAGGAAGAATTCTAAAGAATTCGAAATTGTCTCTTCCCACTATGATTTTCTATGCTTTGATTTTCTATCCGGCTATGATTTTCTATCCGTTAAAAAATGAAAAAAGTAGTTTAAAATTTTTTTTGTTTTTTGAATTATTAGCGAAAATTATTGGCATTTTGTAAAAAATTTATTTTTGTTTTTTAAAGCAAAGTACTTTACTTTTTTCTTCTTTTCGTTCTCAGCTAGCCTGCTCGATTGTGTCTTCGTTTACACGCACTATATGCATTTTTTGCTCTATTTTTTTGTTTTATTTTTTAACGAATATATATAATATTCTTTATAAAACAGAATAACATTCACTTTTAACTTTCTTATTACTATTACACATTTATATATTCTTGCGTTTTGCGTATGTAATAAAAAAATTTTTAAATTATTACTCACCAATTTCTTTTTTTAACAGCGTTTTGGATTTTTAATGCCTGTTTTGTCTTATTGTTGGCAACAAGAATGACTTCGTCCCGCGTTCGGTGAGTTTATTTTATTTAATTTCTTATTTGCTTTGAATAGATTTTTAAGTAGGTTTTTATTATATTCATGTAACATTTTTTTAACAATTCTCTTTTCAGTTCCGATGTGGCAACATATTTTGACGTTTGTTGTGAGGTAAATGGTGATGACAGCCCGACTGCCGTTCGAGTATTATATCCGACGGACTTTGTTGACGATGGCATTTTGCAGTCAATTAAACAATTCTGCTTTCCAACCGGCAACGAAAAGTTTAAAATTTATTGGAAATATTCTATTTTATCTGTTTTCAATATTTTGAAGAAGTGAGGACGAAGCGGTACAATTATTCACATTTGTGCTCACCGATGCTCAATCACAATACACTTTTGGCTACTGCAGGCGCACACCCGTGACAAATATTTGCTTGTGCATTTTGAGGTTGGGAATATTTGATTCGATTATAATTTTCCATTTTTTAAATATAAAAAATTTTTTTGAAAAGAAGAAAATTTAAAAAAATATTATTAAAATTTGAAAGTTTGGAGGATAATTTTACTTGAAATTAAATTGTTAATAACTAACAAATAATTAGAATTTCTTGGTTCATTTAGCGGATTAACATGGACAAATAACTTTTACAAGTTTCTCAACCACATTTCCAATGTAATGCTTAATGGAACTGTGAGTTCTTTTGACATATTAATGTGTATATATATATATATATATATATATATATATATATATATATATATATATATATATATATATATATATATATATATATATATATATATATATATATATATATATATATATATATATATATATATATATATATATATATATATATATATATATATATATATATATATATATATATATATATATATATATATATATATATATATATATATATATATATATATGTTACGGCCAATATTAGAAATCGGCCATTTCTAGAAATGGCCGGCCATTTCTAGTTTTGTAACTGGAATGCCACAAGGCTTCGTTCACTGTTTATGCCACAGAAATTGCGATACAAAAAGATGCGGCTGCAAAAAGGCCGGTTTGCAATGCAACAGCAAATGCCATTCTAATATAAACTGTAATAATAAATGATTGTGAATTAGCGTATTAGCGAAAAATTTTAATTTTTTTGTCTTTGTTTTTCGTTATTTTATAAATAATAAAATATAAAATTATAAATGATTTGTAAATGATTTTGTTGTCTTTGTTTTTCGTAACTGAAAATAATTCGTGATAGAAAAATTAAAGAAAATTTGATAAAAATTAAATTATCTAATCATAATTATTTTGGCCGGCCATTTCTAGAAATGGCCGGCCATTTCTAGAAATGGCCGATTTCTAGTATTGGCCGCAACATATATATATATATATATATATATATATATATATATATATATATATATATTAACAATAATTTGACTATTTTATCAAACATTTAGCGAGTGGATTTGGAGTCTCTTCTAACGAATGCCTATCATATTGACATTCCGGATGAGGGCGGAATATTGCGACTGGACGCTTGTACTGAAATTGGGGTAGGTTATTTTTTTCGTCAAAGTAGATTTAGACGGTACGATTTGAAAATTACCCATTTTTTAAGTGATTTTTTTTGTAGAAATTTCGTGACGAAATTCCGGACACTCGAAAATTGCCTTCGTTACGTACCGATCGTTTTATGCTCGAGTTTTACAACGCTGTTAGCGAAAAGCAAATGATTGCGCTTTACGCATCGTTTGTTTTATTCTTATTTTGCCAAAGTTTTTTGATTCATATTATTTTAATTGAGATTTATTTTTTGTGTTATTTTTCATCTTTTAATTTTAGCGTTCTCAAAGAAAGGCGAATAATTTTCACCGGCCGAAAGCTTAACCAATTAAGTTCTTGCGTTTTCGCTCTTTCTAAACTTATGTTTCCGTTTCACTGGTTGGTTTTTTCTTACTTTTTTGATATATTTGATTAAAAGTTTTTTTCAAATTGTAGGCAAAATTTATTTATTCCAATTCTTCCGCGACAACTTACAGACATGCTCATGTAAGTGTTTTTTCAAACAATTTTTATATAAAATTTTTTATAAAGAATGATAATATGCAAAAACAGGCCATAATTATTTAAAAAATATTTATAGGGCTCCGATGCCGTACTTAATTGGTGTGCCCAAATCGACGTTTCAGCAGGTGAACATGGCCGACGCGGGCGAAATAATTGTCGCTGATCTCGACGATCGAACTTTTGAAAGTCCGTTCGTTGACGCAATTCCCGGTGACGCGCTCGGCTTTCTGCGCGACCAACTCAAGTCCTCGTCAGAGATGTTTTTGTCGGACGGTTTAGCGCGCTCTTTTCTCCAGACCAACGTTCTCATTTTTGGGAAATACGCCAGTGGAATCGTCACGCAAGGCAATTTCTAAAAAAATTTATTTCTGATTATAAGTACAATTTAAAAATTAATTTTTAGGCGAAACGTCTGCGTGGAATAAACAGGCTTTTTTAGACGCTCAACGCCCAAGTATTCAGCCATTTCTCAATTCGATTCTCTCGAGAGATGGCGTCCAATATTTTGAACGGGTTGGACCTATTTTTAGTTTAGATTTTGACAAGAATTATTAGCATATTAACAAGAATTTTTCATCTTTACATTTCAAAAGGTCAAAATTCATTTTAAGACTTAAAAAAAAATTTTTTTTAGTTTATCGAAGAACGTTTAATGGCTATAAATAGAGGCACACCAATTGTGGACGAGTTTGAGCGTGAACTTCGCTCCAGCGACTTGCGCCGATTTTTGGACCGACAGGCGAGTGCGGTAAGTAGCTTTTCGCTTTATTAATTATATGTACCAAAAAATATTCTTATTATTAGGTACGAGAAAACGCCAGCGATGTGATTGTTGCTTTAAAAGATCGAGTACAGGCTATATCGGTAATTGATCTGTTTAAAATTGAATTGCTTTCTAATATAGGAGTTGATTTTTCCAGTTTAAACTTTTAATTAAAAATTTATAATTTTTTGCTTTTAAGTTACGCGACACATTCGGTAGATTCACACCGAAAGAGGTGCGTCGGGTAAAGCTGCGGCCCGGCAAAATCAAAAGCAATTCCGCGAAGAAAAAGGGCATCGATCCATTGAGCATCGACGCGACGGAATACCATTTCAATAATCCGCTTTCTACGCTACATCATCAACAACACAACGGCGATGGTGACGGCTCATTGAATGAGCGATCCGTCAACATTGAACGTGTCTCGGACGCGGAAAGCGTGTCGTCGTCCAGCGATCTCATCGATCTATATTATGACGAGGACGGCGTTGATAGCGGCAAACTGACGCCGGTTGTCGTCGAGCATCCTGTCAATTCTAATCAATTCGCCAGCTCATCAGCGTCGTCCAGCGCCTCTGCCGGTACGACAATGGCGGACAACGGCGAGAACGTCAACGGCAGGCGTTTCTCTGGCAGCACATTTAGCTGCAGCGGAGCCGGGACAATCGCGCCGTCTCGTTTGGACAAGCTGCTTTTTAACGATTTCTTCACTTGTAATAAACCATTCAACCCTACATCATCCATTATTAGCGCGAATCGAGCTGATCCATTGGCACTGGCACAGTCACAAAAGAATGAAAATTCTTGTGCGAGCGGTTTTCCGAGCCGTATTACACCGATAGCTACGCCGTCTATTAATTTCTCTGCGTTCGTCACAGACGGCACGTCATCAAAAACTATCCAACCACGAAAGAACTGGGAGACATTTGAGTAGGAGTGAACAACATTGAGACTCTCTTTCTGTATCTTCATCTCTTTTTTTGAGCTGATATTTAATAAAAAATCAAAGCTATTTGTGACTTGATTCATTAAACTCCTAAAACACTTTTAAAAAATTTAAGGTTTTAGAAATGATTTTGAAAAGCATTTTTGGAATAGGAATCATTTCATAGTCAAGTTACAGGTCTAATTATAATAATTTTTGTTTACGTTATTTTGTATTAATAATGGTATTATCTAAATTCGGTGATTATGTGCATATGGTCATCTCCTGTTGATTTTGTATAATATTCCCAATGTATAGTGATGTGAATATTCTACGCCGATTCTTATTTATTCTCCATTTGATTTTAGTTATAAAATTAATGCTAGTTTTTTACTCCTAAAAGTCATTTGACTCTGCTTACTTGTATATTGTAAATAGCAACTAACAGACTTTGTTTTAAAATACATATAAAATTATAATTTTAGCATTTGATGTACACTTTTTTCTCCTTTTGTATTTAGAATTTACTTTTAAACTTTTATATATTTATTCATTTTTGCCATTGAATTTTGTTTTTTTTCACTAATATTATAATAATATGGTTCTTTTTCTTTTAAAAAAACGATTCATTGAGAAAATTCATCTCAAAATACAAGAAATGCTTCTTGCGTTGCGGGTTTTGCAATATTTTACACAAGTCATTTTAAAAATTTATGAAAATGCATTTATGAATAAATTTTTTCAATATGAAAATTTGTGCTGAAAGATTTGTTTGCGAATTAGGTGGAAAAAAAACTTTTTTCCGGTTCTCACACGTCCAAAAAATATATTTTTTAATATTTTATGTACCTTTTCGATTTTCATATTGATTGAAGATTTGATTTTATAGATATTTAAATCCCAATTAATATATTGGAATATAAACCCCTATGCATTAATAAATTTAAGTGTTTTGTCTGCAAGAATAATGTCGTCGGATGACGTGGAAAAGGCTATTCGTAACAACATTGTTTGGTCGGATTTGCCCACCGATTTGCAGGTGATTTTGGGAGGTTCGCGTCGAGAATATGACAAGCAAATTGTCGAGTACTCTATTCGAAATCAGTTGCGATATGCCGACAATATTGGTAGAAAAAAAATATTCTGATATTTTAATAGGAATGAAGATGAGATAATGAGATGGAAGGTTTCTAAAATAAGTGTAGCAACATTTTCGCCTGCGACATTTGCGCATTTTCAATTTTGATTAACTTTTTGAGCAACATAAAGAATTTTTCCATAAAATTAATTACCTTAATTTCGATTCAGAATTTAATTCTCTATTAAACAAATTTTAAATTGTTCTTCAATTCAGAAAAAAAGTTACAATTAAAATAGTAAAAAAATTTCCAAAAAATAAAAATTGACTTTACTTTTCCAAAATAGTTAGAAACTTGAATCAAAAAGTGATCAATAGAGAATTAAATTCTGAATTGAATAACATAAAATTAATTTTCTGAAAAGTAGCTTTATGATTCTCAAAAATTTTGCCAAAGTTCAAAAATACGCAAATATTGCAGGCGCAAATGTCCATTTGCCCTGAAATGATAACATAAATGTGTTTGATGTAAATTTGAAGTCACATAGTTTTGATTTTTACTAAAATTATTATTTTTTAGTGAGGTTCGTGATGAAAAGCGAGGAAGATTACTACGAACGAATGCTCAATTATAGCCAGCTAAAAATGATGCTTTATCCGTATCATTTGTCCGATATTATCGTTTGTGGTTTGCGCGTTACTTCCTTCACTTATTACGTTAACATGATGGCGGTAAGCGAATTGATTTTAAAAATTTTGCATTAATTGATTTGAATTTAAAAAAGGATCGAATGTAAAAGCTTTTAAACAATTTTTCGATTTCTATAGAATGTAATGGAGGCGGAAAAGAGCTACGACTCGCTGCCCAACTTCACTGCCGCGGATGCGATGCGCGTGCTGGGCATTGGTCGCAATCAATACATCGATTTGATGAATCTCAATCGTTCTAATCGCAAACTCTTTCGACGCTCAAAGTCGGTGCGCGAAATTCTGCCGCAGAAACCCGCCAATTCGCATTGCATCGAGCCGTGGTATCGAATTTGTTACGGCTGCGTTTTGGAAAACGACATTCGAGTAAGAAGAAATATGTAAAACTTTAATTTTTGAAAGCTATTAAAATATCATTATACAGGGTGGGGCATCTTTGTGGCGGGATTTGAATTGGCTTTAACTTTTTTACTTTTTAATCAAATTGTAAAATTTTTTTGCATTCGGTTTTCAAGGGTATCCATACCAAACTTGTCAATATTGGTTTCGATTTACATATTTGTTAATCATTTAAAATTTTTTGCCACTTTTCAAAAAACAAGACATTTTTGTTAATGTGAGTGGCATAAGATTCAACTTATCCTAAGCATAAAACTTATTTTGGACTATTTTGATTTTTTAGTTAGAAATCAAGATAAAATTATTTAAGCTATTAAGTAAAAAATTATCAAAAATCAATTCAAGAAATTGCGTCAATTTAATGTCAATTTTACTCATTTTTGACCTTTTAAAAAGTGGCAAAAAGGTTTAAATGATTAGTAAATTCGTAATTCGAAACCAATATTGACAAGTTTGTTATTAAACAAAATGGGGTACTCCTGGGAAACGAATGAAAAAAAAATTTTACAATTTGGTTAAAAAGTAAAAAAGTTGAAGTCAATTCAATTTTCACCACAAAGATGCGCCATCCTGTATTATTATTTTATTATGAGCAATATTATTATATTATTATAAAAAGTTATTTTTTTTAGTTGCTTACATCAGTTGAAAAGGAGGTTATCGATCTGCTTTTGGACGCCGATCTTCAGCCAAGACCTATTATTTGTGGCCTGTTAGATAAGGCGATTGTTAGCCGGCTTATAGTACGCGGACTTGTCTACGTCGATGTTCCCATCAAGGACGATGATTATATTTACGGTTAGATTAATTGGTTTATTAATATAAAATTTCTATGCTTCATTTTTGTTTACATTAAAAATTCAAATTATTTTCGCAATTTTCTTATTTTCTTAAAGTAATTTTTTTCAGTTCCTACTCTCGACGGCTTTGTAATGAATCGCGTCCAGGGTGACTATTTCGAGACCTTGCTTTATAAAATTTTTGTCGCCATTGACGGCCAATCAACCGTTAAAGAGGTAAAACACCATGAGTTTAACTTTGCTTAAAATATTTTAAATTGCATAATTTTGTTTGATTAGCTATCCGAGATAATTGGCATCAACGATGTGTTGGTGAAGAATGCCGTATCGGTGTTTTGTCGGCTGGGTTTTGCGAAGAAACGTGTCACCGGGCTCGAAAACATGACGCTGCACAAGTCGTGGCTCGAGCCACCAATGACAACTTTGCAAACGGCTGGGTACTTTTGGATTGACCCAAAATGGAATAATTCGATTATATTACTTTTAAAATTGTTTCCTAAAGGTTGAGCTCGCCAAGTGTCGACACTGCACCGGTCGTCATCGCGGCGGATCCCACCGAGTTGACGCGTTCCTTTTCGATTATTATGGACGAGGACGACGAACTGGTTACAAGCGTGGAGAATCTTCTCGCCGAAGAGTCTTCGGTAAATTTTTATTTTATTTACTGTTGTAAATTTTGTGTGGAATTTCAGAAATGGATTTCTTCCATGTGGAAAAAACACTTTTTTGTGAAAAATGGAATTTTTTTTATGTAAAATCATTTTGTCTCTGATGAATCCAAATCCTTTCAATGAGCTCAAATCGCTTAGATTTTTATATTTTAAAAGATTAAAAACAAAAATGTAATCGGGGTCGTAGAATTCAAAAATGGCCTTATTTTTTTCAGGCACTTCTAGATACTCATTGGTCACCAAATGGTCCTGAAATTGAAATTTTAACAAAATGCCAATTTTTTAATAGAAATTTCGATTATGTCGATTATTGGCATTTTGTTAAAATTTCAATTTTAGAATCCTTTGGCGACCAATGAGGATCTAGAAGCGCCCGAATTAAAAAAAATAAGGTCATTTTTGGATTCTGATTACATTTGTTTTTAATCTTTTAAAATATAAAAATCTAAGCGATTTGAGCTCATTGAAAGGATTTGGATTCATCGGAGACAAAATGATTTTACATAAAAATATGAAAAAATTTCATTTTTGAAATTCCACATAAAAATTTTCCATTTTTGACAACACTGAAGAGCTTTTATTTTTTCATTTATCCATTTCCATTAATACTCATTTTTAAATAGAAAAATTAACTCATTGATAGAAGAGATTTACGGTGGTTTTATTTTATAGTAAGTAATTTGATGATCCGAAAAGATATATTATTTGTGGACATAATTTATTGGGTTGATGCATAATTATCCGCAGTTTTTGTTGACCCGCTTTTCTTCAGTGAAAATTGGAGACCGACTGCCAAGCAAATGGGAAGCAGTCCTTGAATTGAATTGAGAATGCGCTCCCGAATAATCATTTAAACATGTTTTTGTCAAATATTTTTTTTGTTGAAAAAAACTGCGGGTAATTATCCATCAATATATTTTCATTAATTTAAATATTGAATTGAATTGAATTGAATATATTTTTGAGCTTTTAGACTTCCGCCAACTTATCCACACCAACCACATCGGAAATTGTTTTCAATAAGAGAATTGCGTTCGTTTTTGACTCGTCGTTGACAGCCTTTCTGATGATGGGCAATTTGTCAACGGTTACAGGCTTTTCTCATAAAAAATTTAATTAGATTTTATCTATCCTTTGAAAATATTCGATAGTTCAACGAAATTTAACCTTTTTTAGAGTCTAAAAAATCATGCGGTCACTCTTTTCGAGGTGGGAAAGCTCAGCGACGAGGCCGTCGACAGCTTCATTGACGAGTTGCAAAACGTAAGCCGATTTGTATGTAATTTTTTTTTTTGATATATGTATTAATGTTATTACAATGTTTATACAGGTCAATTTTTTCGTCGAAGGCGAGGCGCATCGCTATTCGGAGCACGCGAAAACCCTTTTGCACACCATTCAGACGCTACGCACCACAAAAGAAATTGATCTCATTCGTGGCGAAAGCCTCTGGAATTTGGATGATAATGCGCGGACGCGAATCCTTCAGAAATCTTACAAGTATGAAGGCTTTTTCATTTGAATAAAATCAAAAATTGGCATGTCTTTTACGTTTAATCTGATACACGGTCTGCATTTCTATGGTATTTATGGAATTTGATTCGGAACAAGATTTTGAATTGAAAACCGAGTCGATAAAACGGAATTCTAATCGTATTTTTTCAAATATAGATTGATAGTTTTAATGGCGCCGATGAACGCGGAGGCTTGTTCCTTGCCGTCGAGCATTGCGCCTTGTCTCGGCACTCCGATCGTCGAGGTATTCATCTCATTTGTAGGGAAAGCCATTCGAATTATTTATACAAATAGTTAATCTTTTATGCTAATTCATTTATTTTTTTTAGTTTAACATCACATGAACTATCTTTTTTTATTTTTTTGTAGATGGTTTCTGCGTGGTTTCGGCTATTCGTTTACGAACGCGTCGCCAGCGGTCCCCCATCGATGTTCCTGCCGATGGGGCATCGAATGCGACGGTTACCGCGACTTTTCTGGAAGTCCCATCGATTGATTATCACACAGGGCGTTCACGAGCCGGTGATTTTCGCCGCCGAAAGCGCGCTAATCGCCATTAACGAATCACTGCAGAGCGCTCCAGTCTTTGTGCAGGTTTTTTAAACACCCATCTTAAAGAAATAATTGAAAAGAATAGTATTGGGCGATATTATTTGGGAGTTTAGGTTTGAGTTGAGAAAGCATTAATTGATGTGTTGTTGAGACTTGATTAGGCCAGACATATCAATCATTAAGGTTTCAAAGAATAGCATTTAGGCTTTGTTTATGGCTCAGCAGAATTGAGGAATTGTTTTTATGCTTTAACTACGACAATTACGACAACAGACTTAGGGAATAGCATTTAGACTTTGTTTATGGTCCAGCATACATGGGAATAGCTTTTAGGCTTTAATTTTTTTAGGGAATTTTATTAAGGTTCCAATTATGTCTCGATTAATGTCTAAAATGGGTTGATTGTTTTATTTTTACTAGTCAAGACATTTTTTAATTTCTATTTAGATTTAGATCTTTAAAACCTGATTTCAGGGTTACAGTGAAGTCGTCAATGATTGCGAGATTGTCAATGTGCCGTTTCCATTCAACGCATGCGAGGATGAATATCGTCACGAGCGCAGTTTGCACAATCATCCGGCCGTAAAACGACTTCGTGAAATCTTTCGGCTCGATTTTCTTTGCGGCTACGCGGTCTTGTTGAAACTATACAATTGCGCCACATGTCCTCAGCAACAACCCCAACAGGCATCGGTCGCCGATGATTCTGGTGTCGATGGCGTCGCCGGTAGCGGCAGCGGCAGTTTGATGATTGATGCCGGCGTTGAAGATTTCGCGGCCGGCTTGTCCGATTCTGCCGCCGCCATCGTTCGATCGGTTAGATATCAGCACAGCTCGGTGGCTAAGGATCCAAGGTTTTTTTTATCGAACTTTATTTTAATTGTTTTATGAATATATAGAGAATACTAAATAACTAATGTTGTGACGGAGTTATAAGAAGAAATTCTAAGTATGTGATCAAGGTCCGTGTAGCTCGGTCGGTAGAGCAGCGCTCCGGTTAAGCGTTGGTCGCAGGTTTAAGTCCTGCCACGGAAGTCACCTTTCTCACATACACAACAACTAATTTAGGAAAATTTCTTCATCGCGAATTCTACTTGCCGACAAGGAGGAATTTTCGGACTACGTGCTGCTCGACTGTGTATTCGGCATTCCTCTCTTCGACGAACATCTCAACAAGGTTATTTGCCAACGAGTTATGCAGAACACATTGTTGAATGGAAACAGGTCCTTCATTCTTTTATTAATATTCAATTTATGGAACTTCTTGTTAATGAAAAATAATTAATTTTTCAGATTCGATGAAATCAATTCAGCCGTTCAGGAGCTCGTCACTTCAACTAGAACATTCATAAAACGGCTACAGGAGGATGAGGTTGGATTTTATAATGAACTTGTTTCGTTCATTAAGCCTAAACCCCAAGTATTATAATATAACTTGTCTAAGCTTAAGTCTAGTATTTTTTGACCTCGAGCTTATTATAATATTATAACAAAGTTCATCTGAGTATTCATTAGCGGGAAAAGGCGGGCTACAGTTTATACTATATTTTCCTTATTTTATTTTTTTATATAGAATTCGAATTATTGTTCAAAGCACGAGAATTTTCCCCATCCGACCATTCCGATTCTCTTCGATCCGTTGACGAACAAATGCGCCGTGGACAAGGAATTCTATTAGTAGTTAATTAACTATATATTTGCCTTTTTGTCACTCCAACTTTGAATAAGTTTTCAGAGTTCTTTAAAGTTATTTTTGATTATTCTTTGACTACATTTATTCAAATACACATTGCCAGATGATTTCTTTGTGTCTTCTGGATCATTATTTTTGCGGAATTGGACACAACTCTTAGCTCTGGTCGATATTTTTCCATTTCTTCTTGTCTGTTTATATGTTCATATACATACATATTATTATTAATTTGATTATTCTTTGTTTTTTTGGATGGATAAATAAAGCCAAAAGTTTTACACCTTATTGACGCGAGAAGATCAGTCAAGCGATCGATCCGATCGGATTGTGTTTTACGTCAGTTGTTTTACAAATACAATACAATTATCTTTTGAACGGATTTTGTAATTTTTCCCAATTCTAATATGTGTTTTATTCTATTTTTGAGCTATTCAAGGAAATGCCGGCTGCGAACGCGTTCCACCAATTGGCCGGTATTATTCTCCTGTTTCTGGTGAAAATTGCGCTTGTCACATCCGCGGAAATCTCTAAGGTTTTTAAATTTTTTACTCACATTTTTTATATTATCTTTTGATATGAACCTTTTACTTCACAATTGTCTAACTTATTTTTATTATTATTATTATTGACTTTATTAAATCATTTGTTTTCAGCACATCTTCAGTGATCTCAACATTAGACGCCCATTTTTGGTGGCGTACGTACGCTATTGCATGCTCGTTGTTTTTCTAATTCGACACGCTTGGGGCACCACCTCGACGACGACATCTACCTCGGCAGGAACCTCAAAATGGACAATGGCGATGAGATTCGCCGGCGACGATGTGAATAACACAAATTATAATCGAATCATTTTCACACTTACCTTATATCTAACCCGGGAATCCAAATTTGGAATCTATAAAGAGTAACAATTTTCATTTAGACGAATTACGCGAAGCTTGAAAATACGGCCAGCGACGAGGAATACGAAGTGGAAAGTTTGGTATGGAAATTTCTTCTTTGTTTTACGTTATATTATTATTATTAATGAAATTCATTGAGCAAAATCGGAAATTTGTATGATCTCATTAATTAGGAAGTTTTTTTAATTGAAACTTTGCTTAAATTGGTTTTTTTCTTTTTTTCCTTATTTTTTTATTTTAAATGAATTTAGAATCTATCATTTTGGTCTTTAATTTCTGAGTTCAATGGCTGGTTTTGGTTAGTTCCTGGAACATGCACTACATATACGTATGTTTTTTAGACGGCTGCCGAATTCGAATCGCTGGCGTCGGATGTCGAGTCGGAGGACTTTGACAAGCCGAAATTGGACGACGATTTCGACGAGACGCAACAGAACACCAATAGCGGTAACAGCAATAATAACAATAACGACAATATTGCTGATAATAAAAAGGAGGATCGCGATGTAATGACGGAAACACTGCTGCATGGAGGCGATGGCCGGCCCTTATCTGGTAGGCATCCAGTATCATCATTTAATATATTTTTATGTTGTGTAATACTTGGAATGAGACTTGCTCAAAAATACGTCTTGCCAAAACTGGTTAAGGCTTGCCTTTTTTGTCTTTAAACCCAAACCTTAAGCAAAATTTTTGAAATTTTAAAAATTGTGATTTTTTTCTCAAACCTTCAGCGAAAACGCGTCGCGTGCGTTTCGCGCTTTTTCGCGAGGTGCGCTCCTTTCCGGAGCGAATTCAACGCGACGCCAAGTTGGCACGACTCGCCTATCGGTCGAAAATGCCGCACTGGTCGTGCTGTTGTGCGGATGCGCGTCACGTCACTGCCCCACTCTGTTCTGCGTCCAACGATGAAACGTTTCGCTGTATCTTCTACGTGGCTCCATTGGTTAGTTATCGATGGGCAATAACTTTTGAACGAACTCATTTAACATCTCTCCATTATTTTAGAACTTTCTCAGCACGTTCGTCTTCAATTTGGCGTTGACCTGGACGAGCGTCACATCGGCGAACATCTCATTCGTCTCGTACGCGGTCTTTTCGCTTCTTTTGGGCGTTTTCGTCGGCTTGCGCGTTCCGTCCTCATCGTCATCGAATCATCATCGGTTCACGCTTCTCAAGTTGGGTGTCGTGTTGGTGAATGTGCTCGGCGTGCTGTTGTTGGCCTATGGCGGTGGCGCTGGCGGTGGTACGACGGGCAATGACGCACCGTCGGCTGGCGCGGCGGCCGCCGTCACATCCGCTCTCGCATTTGCCGGTTATTTGTCCGTTTTCGATTCGCTTACCACCAAATACGTTGGAATGGATGCGAACTTCGTTTTGGGTACATCATATTTTTTCAATTTAAATTTTCAATTATTTCCTTCCGTTTATCTTTGATTTATGATACTCTATTCATATTATTCTTAAGGAATGATGGGCGTTTTTGCGATGGTCATCTGTACGCCCGTTATCGCGCTTTTGCATTTGTACGGCGGCGAGTCGCAGACGCCGTGGCCGAACACGTTCGAGTGGGCGCTCGTAGCGCTGTCCGGCGTCATCGGCGGGCCGCTCGCCGAACTGTTGTGGCTACAGGCGGTCACACTTGTTAACGAGCCAATTGCCATCGTCTCAAACGTTCTGCTAGTGCCGCTGGGGATGATCGCTGACGCATTATGGCGTGAGCAGTTGCCTAACGCGATTCAGGTAAAGTTGACAAATTTAATAATCGATTTGATATTTTTCGATCCAATTTTAAGCAAAATGAAGCAAAATTTTGTTGGAAAAAATTTCCATAATTTTTGGATGGAATTTTCCCATAATGTCACCTTAATAAAAGCCGATTCATTTTCAGTTACTCTCCTCGATTCTCATCACAATTTCGTTTTTTGGCGCTGCCCCGTTTGTTTCATTCTATGTTCTGCCGTCTATTACGCAGTCGTTCTTCGGTGGCGACAAGCGTTTTGCATCTGCCAACAACCGAGACGACGAAGAAGATGATTTAGGTGTCATGCCGCGACGGTCGCGCTCCGTTACGTCGTTTTGCGACCGCTGCTTTGGCCTACGCCTCTACGGCGTCAAAGAGGTGGACGATGACGCAAACGACCTCATTTATAGAAGTTCGACCACGTCAGCAATCAGGAACAAAAATACGTCGCCCGTCGATGAATCGACGAGATGCCTACAGGACGGATCTGTGTGCGTCATGATGGGAGCGCATCGCGCCTGCGGTGGTCGAGTCGCTTTTGACAATCGTTGGCGTGACGCGTCGTCTTTCAGGAACAACGTCGACGCCGGCACAACGATTAGTATGGCTGCAATGGAAGAATCCGTTCAACTTATGGACTCGATGAATGAGGACCTGTAAAAAAAATTTCAGATTGATAACGATGGACCACATTTTCTATTCCATTCCATTTTTATAATATTCCGATTTGATGTATTTATATTGTTACAAATAGAGTTTTAGAGAGAAAAATTTTTGCCCTCTTTCCTTTTCTTTAAGTCTAGTTAGTTTAAAGCATAGTATTACCTATAATATGTAATAGACAATGTTGTTTTGTTTCTACACATGCACCTTATTATATCCGTCCATTCCTCCCATGTGATATAGTCGTTAAAAAAAAGTCAGTCAAATTTAATGCTGTCTGATATGTATTAAGTAATGTGTTGTGTGGAAGCGTAATAAATTCTTAATTATATTTTTCACTTTCTTATAGTTTTATGATTATTGAAATTTTCATTTGTTTATTTGTTTTTTCTTCTTTGTTTATTATCTCGTCGAATTAGTAAATTAGTCATTAAAATAATAGTCATTTTTTAAATTATTCCGAAATTTGTGTGCTAAAAGCTATTGAAACAATTTTTTAATTTTTTTAAGTTGGCCTGGATGTGCCATTATGTTACATTTTTCGTCCAATTTTCTTTCATTAATTAATAAAAAATTTCTAGCTATATTAATTAGGAAATTTTTAGCTTTTTTTATTCTAACAAAACGGGTTCCCACTTTCTTTTTGTTTCATTTTCATGTCCAAAAATGTAATGTACATTCAATAATTTGTATTAATAATATTAGAATTTTCATTTTGCTTAACTTTTGTTTTTCGAAATTTTCCAACTTATTTTTTTTCCGAATGTGTACAATGCGATTGTATGGGTGAACGCCATTTTCCAACACCAAAAAATGTAAATTTTATAATAAAGAAATTGCTTTTTACATTATTCAAAAATAAATTATATTTATACAACAAATTGAATGGAGGAAATTTTCTTTTTAAACGTTGAATTTAAATCATTTATTTGTTTGTTCTCTCGCCGAAAATTCCCCACAAAAACGACGTCCGATCCGAGATCTAATCGAAAATACACACAATATTTTTAGAAAACGAATAGTTAGTTTTGTTGTGGATAATTTAATAAATGGCCTTTTATTTAGCAAAATCGGAAACGAATTGCAACGGAAAGGAGTCGAAGAGTGAGGACGATAAAGAAGGACGAAAGAAATGGTAATGAGAGAAAAGTGTCGAGAAAAGAGATGGAAGTGTATAGGAGAGGAGCATATTTCTGTGGAACTATAATAGCTAAAGGAAATGCGAAAGGTAAAAATGGAGGAATATATATGGAACGAAAATGTAGAAAAGAGGCCTAGAAAGAAAAGTGCTGAAAGAACTGCTAAATGATGGAAAATGAGGAGAAATGGAAAAAATGGAATTTCCCCTGTCATATCGAGCCATATTAGAATGAAACATTCAATGAGAAGAGGAATTTGAGAAATATTTATGATATTAAAAGTTTTGAGAAAGAAATTGAAAGCAAGAAAAGTTAGAAATGATTCTTCTAGGTAAATATTTCGGATATTACTACATATATTATAATTAAATATTTTAACGCAATTTGTGAATCTTTCTTCACCTTCATTGTTCAATCCCAGCCTAACATTTTTCTTCTTTCCCATTTTCTCCCACGTTGTTTTTTTCACGATTATAACGATGTTCCTTTCCAAAGTTAGTTATTATTTTTATTATTATTATATAGCGCCATTATTATTTGTTGGGAAAATCGCGCCAGCCGCTCAACGCACAGCAAATTTCGAACGGATATTTTTGTAACGAGAAATTTGCATTAAAAATAATTTCATTTTTGCAACAATCTTTTTCAAGAGCCTTCGAATGTTTTTTAAGAGTGAGGCGTCTAACATTAGAGAAGAGAAAATGAAATGAATGAATAAATGATTCGATTTACTTTTCAAATTTGGAAAATTTATAATTTAGCGTTGAGTAAACATTTCATTTAATGTCGATTTAGAAGGGGAGGGGAGTAGAATGGTTGCCCAAATATTTATTATTATTATATTTTTTTTTTGAAGTTTTTGGCCGAATTTAGACGGTTAGAGAAATGCCTACTCTGAAAATAAATAAACATAATCTAGATGGGTCCCGCAAAAGACATGGTTACCCAGAACATGTTTCGCCATAAGAGCTCAGATAATTCAACATTCGGACTCATTGAAGAGTCGATAGGCGTGGGCTCTTTCGGACGACACCGCAGGGGATTTTGATCCCGCTTATATTTTCCACAAATCTAACGCAAAAAATCGGCGATGGGTTTTATCAGCATTTCCCTAACCGTCTGTGTTCTCTCCATTTCCCATGATATTTTCATCAACAAATTTGATATGTAGAAGTCTCTAATCAAAAATTTGCGTTTTTCAAGTAAAAATATGCCTAGAAAAGTGTTTAAAGAGAAAAAAAATTTTTGAAAAATTTCAAAAGATGAGCAAGGCAAATTGTTGGTAACTTTTGTTACCCGTGCGCATGAATGAGTTAACTTATAGCATATTGATTGAGCTAAATATTTTTTTTGATTAAATTTAATTTTTCGAGAATTTTAAGAGGCATTTTCGTTGCGCAGGGCAGCCTTCAAGCGAGTACGAATGCCCAAGTAAATTTTGTTTCGATGCATTCGATCTCAAAACGGTTGGTTTAATCTTGGATCTAAGAGATTTTAGTCTTAATAATCGGTTTTTAACTTTACTATTAATTTGATATGTAGAAGAAACCTGTAATAGGAAATTAGCTGCTCATTTGAATTCAAATTTTTCTACGTTATACGTTTTTATTATTATTTTAATTTAAAAATAATTTTGTGCATTTTTTTCTTACTTGCAATTAACTACTTGTTCTATATATAATAATGAGGTTTTTATATATAAAAATATAATTTTTATTCTTCACCAATCTTCTAATAAATGTTTTTAATAGAAAAGAAGATTTAAAATCGAAATTTTCTTCTCCTCAAAATTTCTCTTTTATTTGCCATTTAAAAATGTTATTTTTGCGTGACTTTAGAAGTAATTAATTGTTGCAATCTTGAAAAAAGAAATTTTCCATCAAATTTAGTCACTAAACCAAATTGAGACGAGCTATATGAAGGTCTCTTTTCTCCTCACTCTTTTCGCAGTCCAGCTTTTAATAACACCCTTCAATAATTCATACGTATTTTTGCACAGGAAATTTTGAATTTTCCCCTCTTTTTTATATAATATATAACCCCTCATTAAATTAGATGGATCTCTCTTCCCCGACAATATCTTCAGTTTTTTTTCGCCTCGACTATTACGTTTTGTCTTTTCTTCAATCTTCTTTCACATCCCTCTTTTAATCCCTACTTTGATTTGATTAGTTTTGTGCTTAAATATATAAATCCTAAATACCTCCAATTAAAATGATATCGAAGATATTTTTAACTTTTTTTTTATATCATAATTCCCTTTTTTATAATATTTTACTTTATATAATTTTTGAATTTTCTTCCCCAAATTTTCCACTTTTATAAATTTATTAAATATTTTCGTCGATTTTGCTCTGATTTCTCTTCCTTTTTATCTTTTATTATTCTCTTTCCCTTTTCCTTTTTTTCTTTTCTTCACCTTCACTTTTTTTCTTTTTTTTCCATTCCTTTCTTCACTTATTTCTCGTTCCTCCCTTCCCGTTCATTGGCCCTAAATCGCAAGCAAAGTGAAGTTTAAATTCGGCAAGTGCCGGGGGGAGAGGGAATAATGAACTTTCTTTTCTATTTTGATGTAATTTACGCCAGAAAAATTTCGTTTTTTCTCTTTTTTCACCAGATCCATTCTTTTCCCTTCTTTTTCAGATTTTAATAAAAGGAAAAGTAGGTAAATGAAAATCTTCTTTTAAATAATTTTTTCCTTTCTTTAAAAAATTTTTGTTCGGAATTATTTTTAATTTCAAACAAAAATTTTAAAAGCGTATCTTAATAAGGAAAGTGAGAAAAAAAGAAATTATTGGCTAACAAAGCACAATCTTTTTAATTATTTTTCACCATTTTTGAGGGCTTTTCTCCTTCGCTTTTCTCGCGCTTTCCCACAAAATTTTTTTCCTCTTTTTTCATTTTGATTTTAAAATTTTTCTATTTTAATAAATGTAAGAAAGTGAAATCTTTTACGTTTTGCAATATATGAGCATATTTATTGCGTTTATTTGGGATGAGGCCACTTTGTCGACTTTTATATGTCGATGGAAAAATTTTAAATGTGAAAACACCGCAAAATTATTGACAAAAGAGAATGAGCGAGAAACAAAAAGAAAGAAAAAAAGCAAAAAGCTCGTGAGTATAAGCTGTAGAGCCATTCGAACAACTTTGGCCGAGCTAAAAAAAGTCTTTCTTGGGCTGATAATTTTAACAGAAGAGCTCGTTTATTGTAAGGAACTAAAAAAATTTTAATAAAAATCCGCTTCATGAGCTAAGATGATCTCCTAATAAGGATCAGAAAAAAGCGAATTTTATTTAATGAAATATAAAAAAATTTATTTGAATTTTAATATGGATCAAAAATTGTAATGTGAGAATTTTTAATACCCTAATTTCGTGTGTATAAGGCCGGGTTTTGAACCAAATTTCAATTGGCGCTAATGAGTTCATTCTGTTGTATTGGATCCAAGCGAGTCCAAATTTTATGCCCACTTTTATGAAACCGAGACAAAGGCGGGCATAATTTGGGTTCCAACGGATCCGATACAACAGAATGAACTCATTGGCTCAAATTTAAATTTGGCTCAAAACACCCGGCATTATACACGCGAAATTAGGATACTTTATTCGAAATGGAGAAAAGCCAAGGACAACATTTAAGCAAATTATTAATAAAATGAAGTGATAATTGCCCTTGTAATAAAATAATAAGACATAGAGTATGATACGTATTTAGCTGAATATGGAATATAAATAGCTCGTGATACAAATTTAGCTGAATATAGTATTTTGAAAGAAAGGAAGGAGATTCAGATGAAAAAGGCGTTTGTAAATTTCGCTACTCATTTTCTCAAGTAAAATACGAAAAAGAAATTTTTATTTAGCAAAATACGAATATGAAATTGTTAAATTTATAACACTTTTAGGCCTTTTGAATTGTTTTTTTCCTCTTATTTTGTCAATTTTCTCATTTGTTTTTGTTATTGACAACGATAAAAAACGAAACTTTTTGGGGTGGGAAAAATCGAAATAATCGGAAAAAGAATTAATTTTTTCTTTAAATTTCTGCCTCTTTTCTTGGCGCCACGATTTTTATTAACCCATAAATGACAATGAATGTTTTGAGTTCAAATTTGCTCGCAAATTGGCGTTTGCCTTCATTCTGTTCTTTAATTGAGTAAAGCTTTGGAACCACACTCAAAATATGTGCCTAGGAGGTTTCTTATACGACAAATTCTTTTTATGTTTATAAATCCATACAGAACAGAATGAACACATTTGCCAATAATTGCACAAATTTAAATTCGCGTACACAAAAGTGTACACGTCGTCACTTATGGGTTAAATTAAATTTTTTTTAGAAAATTTCATGCTTAGAGTGTTGATCTTGATTCATTTCTTTTTTTCCTATGTTATAATTTTTGCATAATATTTGTCCATATTTTCATTTTTCACCCGCTTTGCATTCAACTATTTTTCACAATGTTTTGGTCAGTTTTTGCTGTTTTTTTGGTATTTTCCACTTTTCCAATTCATTTTTGCCATTTTTGGCTTGTTGCTTAATTTCTGGTTTTTCCCTTTTGTTGTTTTGCTGTTGGTTTTTAGTAGTTTTGTTGTCATTTGCCGTATATATTTTGTCATTTAGCGCAAAAATAACAACAAATTAGCCATTATAAAAAGGGATTTATTTTTTTAAAATGGAAAGCAAAAACATTAAAAAGAAATAAAAGGAAACGAATCACTTTACATTTTCATTTTTCGGCTTTTTGCAAATCCAAGAAATTGTTTCAAATGTCTTTATGTTGAATAATTTTTAAATTTTAAAATAGGCTTATCGGCCTTTTCTGGGTCCGAAGATATTTGTTAATTTTATCAGACACCATTTTGTGGGTTCGAGACATATTTTTGATCTTCAGTCGTATCCCGAGAGAAAAAAAAATGAGTGGAAACTTGAACAAAAAAAGTGGAAAAAGAAAAAAATCCCCTTATTATATTCCTTCGTATATTTTATTAATACTTTTTGGTAAATTTCAGAATAGTAATAAAAAAGCGAAAAAAAAATTTCATAAATCTTTATTTTGGATTTATTAATTTTTTTTTGAATAAACATCTTTTGGTTGGTTTATGTGAATCGTTAACCTCGCAATATTTTTATTTATTTTCAATTTTTTTCTTATTTGTTTGTTTATTGCAAATTATTTTGGGCTGTCGGCGAACATTTATGCTTTTCGAAAAATAGTGATTCTGTTAAAGTGGTCATTTGATAGAGGTCATTTTTAGCCACGTGTAATATGCCATTTTATTCTATGTGTAATAATACATAGCCCCCTATTACCCGAGGAAATCAATTTACTCCCTCTCCTCTGCAATTCGTCCAATTTCCTGGCTATCTTGATCACATTGTCAAGTTCAGCTTTCATTCTCAGTCAATTTTCACCCCCCTACCAGATTATTAACTTTTTTCTTCTCCGTTCTGTCAGACTTCTGTTTCCCTTTCATTCCGCTCGAAAGTAAACTTTCAAACTTAAGACTTAAATACTTGAGAGCAATAAGTGTCTCATATAAAGCCGGCCAGACTTTAAAACCTTTTGAGAAGCTTTTTTTCTTTTTTTTCTGCATTTTCTATTCGACTTTTTTACATTTTTCTTTTACTTTTTTCCTTTTATTTCCCTTTGTAAACGAATTAACGAAAATGAATTAAAATTAATTTTGCAGAAAAAAAATCTTTGGCTTGTTAGCCTTTAAATGTTTCCAAATGTTTTTACACGATAAAATTTTTCAAAAAAAATATTTATAAAAATTATTTTTATGTACAAATTTTATATTTCCCATTTTCCGTCCAATTATATTTAATATTTCGAGCGGAAATTTTTTAAAGTGTAATATTTTTTCTAATTAAAAAATTTGGAAAAAAAAACTAATTTTATTTTTTTTGGGACAAATTATTATTATTTTTCATTTTTTATAAGTTTGATTCACTTCAGTTTTAAGTTTAAATTTATACTTGTACGCATTTTACATGGTCTTAAATTTAAGTAAAAAGTTGACACTTTTAATTTTTAAGGTAAAAATAAGACTTTGCCTTGGATTTCAGTCGGATTTGAATCGACATAAATTTATAATAAAGTTTTACTTAAACTTTAAGTAAATCATGAAAATTAACTTTGGCTTAAACTTAGAGCTAAAGCTGATCTTAGACTTAGAGCTAGAGTTAGATTTATTTGAGTGACGTAAATATTTTTCTCAAATTTTGACATTTTCAAAATGTCCGGCTAAAATAATTTTTTGTTGTTTCTAAAATTAAAATTTCAATAAATTTATCGATTTATCAATTTTAAACTGAATTTTTGAAAGTGCGTATTATATAATATTATATAAAAGTGAGAAATATGGAATAAAGAAAATATAAAAAGTGAGAAATATGAAATAAAAAAAGTTCCAAAAAAATAAGGAAAAGGAGAGGAAAATGTATATAATTTGTACTTTATCTCGGGTTTAGCAACTTTTTTCGAAAATGGAAAAATTTGTTTTTAAAAGTGCGAAAAAATGGCTGAAAAATGTGAGGAAATGATTGAAATATATTTCAGAAAAAAGTACTACTAAAAAAAAATTAAAAAAGTAGTAAAATGCTAAAAGAAAATTTAAAAATGAATGAGGGAAAATAGTGAGGGAAAGGGAGAGAAAGAACAAAGAAAAAAGCTGGAAAGAAAAAAATTTATTTGGAAAAAATGAAAAGTATTAAAACAATTTGGATCAATTAAATTCGAACGAACAGCTGATTTCTTAAGGCTTAACACACGTGAAAACACATTTAAATCTGTTTTTTTATGTATGTTTCTCCATCAAGAATTCCGATATGTACAAACATTTTGATATGTTTTTATGTGTTTTTTTTGTGTTTTATACAGCTATGTGTTTTGAGCACAGCGTAAAATTATTCGTCAAAGCTTAAGTGAGTACTTAATTTTTATTTCAAGCTCATGTCTGAGTTTCTCAAGTAAAGAAATTTTTCAGGTCGGATTTGGCTCTTTCCGAGTCACTTCCACATTTGGTAATTTGAAAAAATTTTAAATTTGCAATTTTGTTCAGATTTTTAAAAATTTTTTGAATTAAATTTTTTCATTGCAAACTTGTGAACTCGATTTGGTTTGAGATTAGATGGGTGGGACTCAATTTCGGATTTTTAAATAAGATCCCGATTGTGATAAATCACCCGAATACATTGAATACTATTGCAGCCTTTCATATCTTAGTATTTAATCAAATTTTTTCGAAAATTAACAAACTAGATTTATAAAAAATATAACAATTTCCATTTACTGCCTCTTCCATTTACGTAACTCAAATACAACTTTCGAACATGCAAACACATAAATACATTTGCACACAAACACAGAAATCCGACATTTAAATGTTTTCCGCTGAATTTTAATTATTTTCTCATCATGATAAATGAAAATTTGTCTAAATAAAAATTTTAATTTTTTTTAATTTTATTATAGTTTTAATTTATTCCATTATATTCGAATTAATGCGAGTTTTTATTCACAAATGAGTTTGGTACCAACGCCCGCGGCCGCCGCCGTTACGGTGTTCATTACGGTGTTTTTTGTGGCTGAATGCGCGACCTTTGACGAGTTTCTTCTCGACCAACTTCAGCAGGTTTTGTTGCAATTGTAACTTCAAAAAATTGAGAAATTTTGCATTGATTGAAATACATTTAAAATTCAAAAATTTTCGATTAGATTTCTAACGCATTTTTGGTCAAATTTAAACGGTTAGAGAAATGTCTACATTGAACCATAATCTAAATGGGGGACGTATTAAACCCCGATATGGAAACCTGAAGCCGCAAAACCCAATTTAAGCCAACCTCTTAGTAAACAAACTCCGGAAAGTTGTGCATATATGGCGATGGTATGACCTTAACTACCCAGAATATGGTCGTCATAAGAGCTCAGATAATTCGACATTCGGACTCACTGACGAGTCGATAGGCGTGGGCTCTTCCGGACGACATTGCAGGGGATTTTGAAGTCGCTTATATTTTCCACAAATTCAACGCAAAAATGGGTTTTATCACCATTTCTCTAACCGTCTGCGTTCTCTCCATTTCACATGATATTTTCATCAACAAATTTGATATGTAGAAGTCTCTAATCAAAAATTTGCGTTTTTCAAGTAAAAATATGCCTAGAAAAGTGTTTAAAGAGACAAAAAAAAATTTTGAAAAATTTCAAAGGATGAGCAAGGCAAATTGTTGGTAACTTTTGTTACCTGTGCGCATGAATGAGTTAACTTATAACATATTGATTGAGCTAAATATTTTTTTTGATTAAATTTAATTTTTCGAGAATTTTAAGAGGCATTTTCGTTGCGCAGGGCAGCCTTCAAGCGAGTACGAATGCCCAAGTAAATTTTGTTTCGATGCATTCGATCTCAAAACGGTTGGTTTAATCTTGGATCTAAGAGATTTTAGTCTTAATAATCGGTTTTTAACTTTACTAAGTGGTATTAAGAACTTAAAAAATTATTCAAATCTGAATTGATTTCTCTAAAAATTTCTACAATTTGCCTTTAAAAAATTTTATTTTAAGGAAGTAATTGAAGTGGGTTGTGTCTCATCGGCGGTCATTTGCAACTCGTCAGGCTGTCACTATGACGAAGCCAATCATAAGGTAAGTGACCACATTTTCTTTACTGCAAAGCTCTAATTTCAATAAATTTTTAATTTTTTTAGTTTATTTGTTGTTGCGCGCATACGTTTTGCAACAGAAAATCGTCGCGTTTGGTGAAGGCGCGTTGGCGAATGTTTGCTCGCGACAATTATCGACCACAAATTGCCGGTGAAAGCGTCGCGCAACGTCGGCGATCGCTTAGCAAATTTAATGTCGCAACGAAAGCGAGCGACTCACACGTTACGTCGCTAGCGCCGGATGCGTCTCATTTGGCTGGTACATTTTAAAAGAATTGTTTATGAAATATTATTTGGTCATTAGGTCGTAATTGGATTTCCAAGAGGCTTGGAAGCTCCTGGAGAGAATTTAAACAATCTGAAAATCTCAGATTGTTTAAATTTCAAATATAGGGTCCACAAATGTGGCTGAATAAAAAGGGAATGAGACTTCTAAAAATATAAGAACAAAGCTCTGATTCAAATTAAATTACAATAGAAATTTTCTTTAGTCACAACAGGCACAACCCCAGCAATAACTACCACAACTACAAATAATTTTTTCCAAAATACTACCCATACGATGACAATGAACACTGTAAAAGGTACACCTACCTCAATCTCAGTTAGATTGCCAAAAGAATCCACTGAACCACAGAATACGAGTATGATATCAGAGCCGAGCCCAACTGATTCCATTATTGCATCCACATCTCCATCGAAAACCGTAAGAAAATTGGTGACGAAAGCGCCGATGGCGAATGGCCATGCGACGTCAGCGACAAATACAACGCGACAAGCGACGCAACACTCCGTAGCTAGCGGTGTACGTGTGCCTACGATCGGCAACGCGCGACGAACGTCAATTAAGCGAGCGCCAATTACTACGTTAGTGCCGACTACTACGATAGCTACGGTTCGTTCCGTTTCTCTAACGATAATTTCGGACTTACAGCAGGCTACGCGATCTGCGGATTTCAGAGGCGAATTGCCTGAGTATGTGCCTAAAACGCCTCCTATAACTAGAGCGACAGACGTGCTGAAACCTGCGCAGTTATACAGTACCACAACCACAATAAAGCTCGATCATAAGACAAATAGCACCGAATCTGAAGTAATCGTTCGAAAAATTGCAAATAATTTTGCAGCTAATAATGCAGCTATTCAAAGAAATCCGCTGTCCCGCGTGAGCAATAAAGACCTCTACGACTCTAATGTGTCTAATCAGGTTCTTAATTCTATTAATTCCAGCACGAAAAATTCGGCTTTTAATCCGACGAATCCGGCTTCAAATACGATAAATCAGCCATTCACGACATCGTTAAAGCCTCAAACATCCACTACGACCTCCCAAAGCCAGAGTATCGTGCAACGTGTGCATAGCGCGCCAAAAACATCAGAGGCGATAGTAAAACACGTGGAGCGTACGACGCGCTCGCCACTAGGCGCCGAAAATGACGGCCTGTCGCGACGACACGCCTACTATCATAATTTCCCCTGGTACTACGTTGTAATTTTCGGCTTTATCGTATCTGTGGCGGTTTTTGCACTGTTTTATGTGCTATTACGCCACTTCTATCCCTCGGTACGCGACTTTGCGTTGTGGCGCGGCGGCGATCCACGTGAAAGCCTACAATACATTAAGGGCGCGAAAGATCATGCGGATTCGGTGAGCTTGAATGAAAACGGCTACGCCGCATATCGTAACGGCGGCGAGGAAGCGCTAAGTGCGCTGGGTCTTGCCGGAGTGGAGCCAACGGCGGCAATGTTGCTTGATGATTCGTTGAAGGAAAAAAAGCGCGTTGCGGACGACAGTGATGCGTCGTCGAGCGCGCAAAAACGCGCCTCGCTTTTCTCGTTTCCATTCCGGCGTTTTCGAAATACCGCCAATAATATGCAAAACCAAGCGAGAAATACAAACAGTGACTTTTCTCGTTTTTCGGGCTCAACCGTGCTGTTAAAATCCTCTACCGCAAACGGTAACACGAACGACTCGCTGGCATCACATTGCACGACAACGACTATGGCAACGACGGCCGACGACACCTCGCTCATTATTATAACGTCGAAGAGCGGGAAGGAGAAAAAGAATCGACTCACCAAAGGCAAGTCGGAACAGCGAGCCGAAGACCGCGAACTGACCGTAATCGACCCGTTGTTGAACAAACATTACAACGGAGTCATACACATTTCCGCAACAAAGTGAATACGATGTTGTGAGATTTCTGGACGACATTTCATGACGGCCACAAATTTTAGGCAGAACTTGCACTTAAGCTTAGCTATTAGGCTTCGTTGGTTTTAGGCTTAGGCTAAGGTCAACGACCTTTATTAAGTTGTTTTCACTATCGTTATGAATTATTATATTATCTTTTTGATATCTTTCCCGAAATATCCAATCCCAAAATGTCCCTTTCCGAAATGTCCCATTCCGAAATGTCCAATCCCGAAATGTGCGCCCCGAAATATCGCATCACCGTAAATACAATATCACAAAAGTTTATGTGCTCAATTTGCCCGAATTATCTAAATAAGATTAATCCGAAATAATTGCGATAAATTTCGACTTTTTTAAAGTTTTACTAAAAATTCAAAGCTTATTATATCGCTTTACGTTAAAATAATTTAATTTTTATATCATTAATTTTGACTTTTTGGCTGACATTAAAAATAGGTCTCGTAGCGGGACTCTAAATGTCGAATATTAAAATTTTTTAATTTCCGTGAAATAACTTTTTACTATTTATTTATTTTTTGGTATTAATATTATTCAAACTTACACAATTTTACAACTTGTAAGGTTATTATTTTCTCCTCCTCATTTCCATTGAATTTTTCCCAATCGATTATTTGTACAAAATGTTTCAAAATTGTATGCTTTAGTTATTCATTAATTAATATCAAATTAAATTTATTAAATTAGAAATTTTCTAAAATATCCTAATTTATCGGTCAGTTTGAGAATTTTCTGAATCTCATATTCGCCTTCATTCTGTTATAATTGATCGAATCGTTTCAAAATGATGCATTCTTAATCTAAGTATCATAGAGAATATATATATATATATATATATATATATATATATATATATATATATATATATATATATATATATATATATATATATATATATATATATATATAGTTGCGGCCAATACTAGAAATCGGCCATTTCTAGAAATGGCCGGCCAAAACTAGAAATGGCCGGCCAAAATAATTATGATATAAAAAAAAATCTTTTCAAAGACAAAAAACTGTAATAATAACTGTAATAATAAACTGTAACAATGAAAACTGTAATAATAAATGATTTGCTGTCTATTTTTCGCTAATACGCTAATTCACAATCATTTATTATTACAGTCATTTATTATTACAGTTTCAGTTTTGGCCGGCCATAATTATTTTGGCCGGCCATTTCTAGTTTTGGCCGGCCATTTCTAGTTTTGGCCGGCCATTTCTAGAAATGGCCGGCCATTTCTAGAAATGGCCGATTTCTAATATTGGCCGTAACATATATACATATATATATATATATATATATATATATATATATATATATATATATATATATATATATATATATATATATATATATATATATATATATATATATATATATATATATATATATATATATATATATATATATATATATATATATATATATATATATATATATATATATATATATATATATACACTTGCGCTCAAAAGTTAGCGAACGACTACATAATTTTTAGTATTTTGTCAATAATTTTTTTTTAAATAACTTTAATTAAAATCTGTTTAGCCTATCTTGTAGAGTATTAAATTCTCTACAAAAGCTGTCTTATATGTTTTTTTATTTCATTATTCCTTGTCATAAAAATGTTTAACTTCAAAAGAGATTTAAAATTTTGTCGCTCAAAAGTTAGCGAACGCCAATAATTACTCATAAAAAATAACCATTTATCAAAAATTCAACAAATTTTATAAATGAATAGATAACAATTTAGTAATTAATTGCATATCCTTTAGAATTAATAACATCTTGGCACCTTTTGGGCATGGATTTGACTAGATTTTCAAGAGACTCTTTTTTCATTAGACCCCACTGTTGATGTACGGCATTGAACAGGTCATCAGGTTTTGTATATTTATAACCACCCAAAGCCCTTTCCATTTGATTCCATAGATTTTCTATTGGATTAAGGTCTGGACTTTGAGCCGGCCAAGACAAAACCTTGACATTGTTGTCATTAAGCCACTTTTTTACTAATTTTGAAGTATGTTTGGCGTCGTTATCATGTTGATACACCCAATTTTGAGGCATGTTTTGAATGGAAAACGGTAACATTTGGTTTTGTAAAATATCCCTATATTGAAACTGATCCATACGATCGTGAATGCGATGTATAAGACCAACTCCAAAATAGGAAAAACATCCCCAAATCATAATATTACCGCCTCCAAACTTAACAGTACCCTTGGTGTAACGAGGATTGAGTCTCTTGTTAATCGGTCGCCTCACATAACCTCGGCCATCATTACAACATAAATTAAATTTACTTTCATCCGACCAGAGCACTTTTTTCCAATCATCCACAGTCCATAAACGAGGTTCGGTGGCAAACTTCAAACGAGCTTTGATGTGACGAGGGCAAAGGAAAGGCTTTTTAGCTGGTCTGCGACCATAGAGACCGGCTTCAGTTAAACGACGTTTTACTGTACTGACACTGATGTTTTCCATATTCACTTCTCGTTGAATTTCCGGAGCTGTGAGAAAAGGATCAGCCAGCGACTTTCGGACAATTTTACGATCACTTATAAAGTGTTTATTTAATATTAAAAACAAAAAAATTGGAAGAAAAATTTGACTGCCTTGCGGTTGTACATCTTAAACGACCATCTTTCTTGAATTTTTTTGGTTTTGTCGACGAACCATAGATTTTCCAAACTCCGTTTTTAGACATTTTCACATGACTAGCTATTTGAGAAAATGACATTTTTTCTTCATCGTAAAGGCGTACGATCAATGACTCCAAACGTTTATCACAATGCGGGCAAACCATAAATTTTTTTTAAATGAAAAAAAAATATTTTTAAGGAACATTTCGATCATTTGTCGATCATTTGCTTGGCGTTCGCTAACTTTTGAGCGACAAAATTTTAAACCTCTTTTGAAGTTAAACATTTTTATGACAAGGAATAATGAAATAAAAAAACCTATAAGACAGCTTTTGTAGAGAATTTAATACTCTACAAGATAGGCTAAACAGATTTTAATTAAAGTTATTTAAAAAAAATTATCGACAAAATACTAAAAATTATGTAGTCGTTCGCTAACTTTTGAGCGCAAGTGTATATATATATATATATATATATATATATATATATATATATATATATATATATATATATATATATATATATATATATATATATATATATATATATATATATATATATATATATATATATATATATATATATATATATATATATATATATATATATATATATATATATATATATATATATATATATATATATATATATATATATATATATATATATATATATATATATATATATATATATATATATATATATATATATATATATATATATATATATATATATATATATATATATATATATATATATATATATATATATATATATATATATATATATATATATATATATATATATATATATATATATATATATATATATATATATATATATATATATATATATATATTGAAAGTGTTGTAACTTGACTCCGAGTTGACTCCAGCAAACCTATGACAGACGAGCAGAGCACCATCATATTTCGCCGTTTTTATAGAAAAATATAATGAGTTTGTCTACTCTCTGCCAAATGCCAGAGTCAACTCGGAGCCAAGTCACAATACTGATTGAAAATAAAACCCCAATATTCGGTTGTAACAGAATGAAGGTAAAACAATAAATTCAAAAGTGTCTCAAACGATCTAGGCTTGTACACGATAAATTGGGATGATATTATAATAAATATTACAATTTTGTACAACATATACACAGATACGCATTTACAGTGAGCATATGCTTTATTGTAGGCATTTTAATCAGTGTTGTCAAAGATGGATTTTTTCCATGTGGAAAAAACACTTTTTTTGTGGAAAATGGAATTTTTCCACATTTTTTAAAAATCATTTTGCCGTCAATGAACCCAGAGAGATCAAATCGCTTAGATTTTTATATTTTAAAAGATTAAAAAATGTAATATGTATCATAGAATCCAAAAATGACCTTATTTTTTTAATTCGGGCGCTTCTAGATTCTTATTGGTCGCCAAAGGATTCTAAAATTGAAATTTTAACAAAAAGCCAATTTTTTAACGAAAATTTCGATTGTGTCAGTTATTGACATTTTGTTAAAATTTCAATTTTAGAACCCTTTGGCGAGCGACCAATGAGTATCTAGAAGTGCCCGAATTAAAAAATAAGGCCATTTTTGGATTCTACGATTATATTTTTCTTTTAATCTTTTAAAATATAAAAATCTAAACCATTTGACCTCTCTGAAAGGATTTGAGTTCATCAGAGACAAAATGATTTTTAAAAAATGTGGAATAATTCCATTTAAAAAAAAAATCCACATGGAAAAATTTACAACACTGATTTCAATCAATATTTTAGTTGTTGAATCCTTGAATCAAGGTACCAAAGCGGTTCCGGACTCTACGCTCTTTTTCAGGTACAAATAGTTGAATGCTAGCTGTAAACCGACACGTAAAGGTGGAATATCCAGCAAAAACGCGCCTCCTCATCGCCAGGATTGAATATGTCTCGGCAAAGTCCTAAATTTGTTAGGAATATTAAAAAATTTGGCGGAACAAAATTAAGAGCTCAAGCTTTAAAGCAGACAAGGCAATCTCCGTTGAGGTCAAAGGCGCGGAAGAGTTGCGTGGCGCAGTCCTCAGCAGCGGGTGTGTTACCGAAGAGCTCCGCGTGGAAGCGTTTAAAATCCTGTCGGATGAAAACGCTTCACTGACAGAACTACAAATTATTATTGATTGATTTAAATTAATGATAGAATTTGTATGAAAATTATAAAAGCGATATGAGATAAGTAGGGATTTGTAAGTCTTCCAAGGGACAAATTGCTGATCAGTATCTGTTTAAAATAGCGGTACCGGAGTTCAATGCGCTATATAGGAATCTTTATTGATCGGAATAGCCGTTATCTTGATTTTTAGTTTTCAAATATTACGTTTACATGTTCAATCGCTTTAGTGTGTTTAAACGTAAGACTTTAAGTTTAAACTTAACCGTTTTCAGTTTAAAAATACTTTTTGTTTTTTAAAATTTTTGAAAAATTTAAATTTTAAATAAGTTTAAAACCTTTAAAAGTAAAAATTTTTGCTTAAATTTTTTATTAGTTTGTCTTGAATAAATGAAGTTAAAAAATATTTCAAACAAAATGACGTTTTTCTTTAATTCATTAAGTCGATCTCACATCTCCAATTATTTAAAATCATTAAAAAATATTAAATTAAATTGTTTCAAATCAAAAAATTTTAGATAAATATGCATAAAATATATCAAGTTATACACCAAAAAAAAAGTTAATTTATTTAAAATTAATAATTTTTTTCAAATTGTTTGATCAATTTGAGACGGATAGGAAATTTGAAATTAATTTAAATTAGCGCATTTGGCATCTGCTACTGGCATAGCGCTGTATAAAATTGTTTAGGTTTCACCAAATTTATTTTGTGCTTTTTCGGCTCCCATTGGTCCGACTCATGCAATTTATTTTGTTTTAAGAATATTTTTAAAGCCTCATTTCCCTATAAATTCGGTGTTATAGCCTTTAGCATGTAATAATAAAAAAAATATTCCGAAATGTATCCAATTTTTAACTTCAATAAATTTCTCTAATCCTTAATTTTTAGATTATTATATGCGATACAACTTATGCTTTTAATTGTTTTATTTTTGTTTTACGTCCCATTCGTTCATCATGGTATGACTAGCGTCCAGGGTGCTGTGTTGATGCCAAGGCCGGGTATTGCACTTAAAGAAAGCTCGTCCACTGGCGTCGGAAAAACGTTGCACGTGGAGGCGGCGAGAAATGCCGACGAAAACGATTCTGCATCCCAGACTCTGGACAATCTGCTGATTGTGGACCGTCAAATTGTCTGTACAAAAACGTTGTCCTGCTACGATTCGCAGGCATATCGCGACGAGTGGCACGAACGCCGACTGCACGCTATAGCTCTTGCATCCAATCGCTCCGATTTTCCGTACAGTCCGTAAGTAATGTAGCAATAATTTTTTTTCAATAATTAATTTTTCGAATATAAATTTTTAGCTTCATTTTCGAGCGTATGTGTCGTGATACGCATACAGCCGGATTTTTGCTTGATGCGGAAAGCGAGAATTGGCCATTGGCGTGCACATGGACAGGTATGTTGTTCTTTTTTCAGGCTCTCATATAACCAAAATAAAGCTTGAAACAATTCTAAAAATTGAGAAATGTTGCTATAAAAATATATTTTAATTTACTTTTTCATCTGGGTTTGATAAGTATTACAAATTATCCATGCTTCTATTTATTTCATCTAACTCTGTTCTTATATCAAATTTTGATCATTTTTTTCCGATCATTAATTGATTGGCTATGACCAAAAATGAATTTTCGTTTGTTTCAGCCTCTGATGGAAATGCTTCGTGCGCATTTGCGCCACCGTCAAATCGAGTCATTTATTACCTTACACCATACGAATGGCAACTAAAACTGATCGTATGTTATTTTTTTAAATGTTATATGGGGATTGGGTGCTAACTTGGAGTTTTAATTAAGATATTTTTTAATAATATCATCTTTATTTTCTCTCCATTTTTCTTCTTATTCTTTAATTTTTCTTTTTCCCACCTTTCATTTAAAAATATCTTTCAAACATTTAATGAATGAACCTTTAGGAGTTTCGCCGCACCATCGGCTGCCCGGCGACGCAAATCGAGGCGGTGAATAGCGTCGGTGAGCTCTACGTTTGCCGCAAGCGTTGTACTGAGTCCGGAGTGGGCTATTTGCCGTCGATCATTATGGCCAGCTCGATTCTCACCATAATGGCGCTATTTCTCTCGGAGGAATAATTTCTGAGCTGCTCAAGATTTGACGAAGATTGGACTTAGGTCAGTGAATTTCTTCAAAATTTTTTTTCTTCCAATTTTGCTGGGAAATTCGTCTTGTTTACATGCGTTTTTTCGGGCTGTATGATCTAAGCCAAATGATGTAAGATTATATATATATATATATATATATATATATATATATATATATATATATATATATATATATATATATATATATATATATATATATATATATATATATATATATATATATATATATATATATATATATATATATATATATATATATATATATATATATATATATATATATATATATATATATATATATATATATATATATATATATATATATATATATATATATATATATATATATATATATAATCTTACATATCTAAAACGTGTTTTTCTTTTCATTATTTCCTAAAATTAGAATAGATTTGGAAAATTGACATTGTGTTTTGAGTCAAATTTTCTATTCCATCCGATGAAATAAATTCGATGGAATATTAGTTGACACGAAATTCGGAATTCTTCTTCAATAATATAGAGTTTAAAAATGAGGCTCCAATTGTGGGGCGCGGGTTGTCTTTTAAACACAATGGCAATTTGTTAATTTTGCTCAACATTTTTGAAAACACTGGGTTTGAGTCCGAAAGCAAACAACTAATTTACTATTGATTTGATTCTCCTTTTTTTCATTGAATAAATATGTGAAATAGATTTGTGCCGAAAAGTGTTTTAAACATCTATTTTCAATTAGAATTTTCTGTTGGAATCCAAATTTTGTGCCCACTTTTATGAAACCGAAACGAAGGCGGGCACAAAATTTGGATTTGCTTGGATCTTATACAACAGATTGGCGCCAATTTAAATTTGGCTCAAAACAGCCGGCCTCAGTCATACGAAATTAAAGTATTTAAAATAAATCAAAATCCATGGAGTTAGTTTGAGGGTGAGGTAATAAGATATATAGTCGAATCGAATTGCATATAAATTTTTCAAAAATTCGATTTGTTTATGAGTCAATTTTTGGGTCTGTGTATATGCTCATTTTTCATTTTATTAAAATATTCCACATCATCAGTTCCTACTGTGCACGAATTTTTGCATTTTTATCCGGAGGCAACATTTTGTTTTTTTTTGCATGTTCTCACTTTAATTACTCGCCAAAAACATGGCAAAATCGTGAAGAGAAAAACATAAAAGGCGTGATGCTTTTTGTAGCAAAACACGGTTTCCTCATACAAAATGTTAATAATAACAAAATAAAAGAAGAAAAGTAAAGCAGTAAAATAATAATTGTCGCGGCGGCTTTTCGAAAAAAACTCAAAAGGAGCAAAAAGGGCCCCTGTGTTGAGAGTCAAAAAAGTATATATCGGGCAAGAGGGGGAAACTGGGAAGGAGGAGGGAAAAAGCTGACGAACAGAATCATTTTTGCCTATGGCTAAAACCATGTTTTATATATATTATATTTAGCTCCTCACATATTTCTCCTAGCCTTGCAAAAATGCTCCAGTAGTCTTCAGCCCTTAGAATTTTTCCTTCTTTTTTTCTTCCATTTTTTTGCCGAACTATTATTATTATTATTATTATTATTATTATTATTATTATTATTATTATTATTATTATTATTATTATTATTATTATTATTATTATTATTATTATTATTATTATTATTATTATTATTATTATTATTATTATTATTATTATTATTATTATTATTATTATTATTATTATTATTATTATTATTATTATTATTATTATTATTATTATTATTATTATTATTATTATTATTATTATTATTATTATTATTATTATTATTATTATTATTATTATTATTATTATTATTATTATTATTATTATTATTATTATTATTATTATTATTATTATTATTATTATTATTATTATTATTATTATTATTATTATTATTATTATTATTATTATTATTATTATTATTATTATTATTATTATTATTATTATTATTATTATTATTATTATTATTATTATTATTATTATTATTATTATTATTATTATTATTATTTTATTTTTATTTATTTTTACAGGAAATGCCTTCTAAGGACTCTACGAAGGATCACTTCTAACTAAAGGAAAAAAAATTTTTTTGGACAGGTAATACCTCATTCGAAGGCTTTAATCATGCTGATCAAGAATTGTAAAGGAATCATGGTTCAATTTTGATTTTTTGAGAAGTTACAATTGATTTTAAAACATTTTGAACCAAAAAAGGGGACCAAGCACTTTTTTTCTAAAAAAATTTTCGAAATTTTGGAGGGGGAAGGGTAAACTAGGAGGACGCCAAAATTTTAAATATTCAATGAATGAAGCTTAAATTTCTACACATATTTGTATAGATTATCTTTAAAAAAGATAAAAAATATCTTTGCATATTCTTAAATTAACTTTAAAAACTCGTTTTATTTTTTTAAATGTATTACACATAAAAAACATGTAACAATAACTGCAGATGCTATTGTATTTGTGTTTGCATTTTGTATGAATTGTGCGTGTGTTCAAATCTGCCAAAAAAGGGTGCTCAATTAATTTTTTCATTATTTAAAATATTTAAAATGCGATTATGTAATACGTAATGTATCATTATTACTAATGTTTATTATAAAGTTGAATTTAATTGCCTCCGGTTGAATTTTTGTTGTGTGTAATTATTGTGAAAAGACTAAGAGTAAATCCATCTGCAAATCAACATAATCCTAAAAAATGTAAAAAACGTTTAAAATTTAACTTGAAAAACGACATTTAACCATTTGTACCTGAAAAAGAGCGTAGAGTCCGGAACCGCTTTGGTACCTGGATTCAACAACTAAAATATTGATTAAAATCAGTGTTGTAAATTTTTCCATGTGGATTTTTTTTTTGAAATGGAATTTTTCCACATTTTTTAAAAATCATTTTGCTCTGATGAACTCAAATCCTTTCAGAGAGGTCAAATGGTTTAGATTTTTATATTTTAAAAGATTAAAAGAAAAATATAATCGTAGAATCAATAATTGAAACAATCGAAATTTTCGTTAAAAAATTGGCTTTTTGTTAAAATTTCAATTTTAGAATCCTTTGGCGACCAATAAGAATCTAGAAGCGCCCGAATTAAAAAAATAAGGTCATTTTTGGATTCTATGATACATATTACATTTTTTAATCTTTTAAAATATAAAAATCTAAGCGATTTGACCTCTCTGGGTTCATTGACGGCAAAATGATTTTTAAAAAATGTGGAAAAATTCCATTTTCCACAAAAAAAGTGTTTTTTCCACATGGAAAAAATCCATCTTTGACAACACTGATTAAAATGCCTACAATAAAGCATATGCTCACTGTAAATGCGTATCTGTGTATATGTTGTACAAAATTGTAATATTTATTATAATATCATCCCAATTTATCGTGTACAAGCCTAGATCGTTTGAGACACTTTTGAATTTATTGTTTTACCTTCATTCTGTTACAATCGAATGTTGGGGTTTTATTTTCAATCAGTATTGTGACTTGGCTCCGAGTTGACTCTGGCATTTGGCAGAGAGTAGACAAACTCATTATATTTTTCTATAAAAATGGCGAAATATAATGGTGCTCTGCTCGTCTGTCATAGGTTTGCCTGAGTCAACTAGGAGTCAAATCACAAAACTGGTTATGGACAATGGAATTAGAATTTTTTAAGGTATTTTAAGGTAAAGTTAGGGTACCTTTTAGATAGGTAAATATATTCAAAAATTTGGGGATTTTATTATTTTTTTGAGACATTATTTTTTTCTTAATTTCACCTTTTAGTTCCGTTTTTTGGCTACCTTTCCTTTCAAAATTTGTATTGTTTTACATTTTAGTTTTGTTTTCTTTTTTGTTTTCTATTATTATTCCCAACCGAATTTTTCGTCCTCAACTCCGAGATTTTGTTCAGCTTGTTTAATTGCGAGTATATACCCAACAATTTACCAAGGTAAAAATTAATGAAACAATGTGAAAATTTTTTAGAAAAACAATTAATTTTTCCATTTATTTTATATTCATTTGAATTTTTGGTTTTTTGATTATGCAACTTTTTCGCACTTTTTCAGCCTTTTTTGTTGTTGGACACAAAAAATGAAGCAATTTCATTATTGATCGTATTTTCTAGGGCTCCTATCAACAACCAGGGTCAGTAACGATAATCGATAAATTAATTAATTTTCCTTATATCTTTGGCCCATATAATTCTCAAATTTTTTAAAATTTTTTATTGTTGCTTGATCCCAATCGACTAAAAATGATCTCATTTGGTTAAAAATGGTTTCAATCAACTAAAAATAATTCCATTTTTTTTGATCCATTTAAGGATCCGAATCCCGAAAAATTCCAATACATTCCATTCGAAATTCCATTCGAACAGGTATTCACTTAAAAAAACTTTTAAAAAAATTTAAATATAGCGAAAATGAGGAAAAATCAACAGGCTTTTAAAAAACATGCCGAAAAGATGAACACGAAAAAAAAGAGCGGCCAAAATTAGGAAATTAGGATTAGCGCGTCGAGATTCACTCATTATTTTTTTGGCTTTATTATTATTATCCGCGGAAAAAAACATATCCTTCAAAGTTATGCAATTCGTCTAATTCCAAATGTAAACACTGAACTAATTGCCGTGAAGAAAATTGGACTGGATTATTATGTCGGGGACAATGGCGGCTTTTTTAAAGAAAAATTGGGGTGAGGGCGGAGGAATAGTTCTTGGAATGATTGGGGGAATAGCTCTTCAACGTAATAATTTACATAAAAATAAAAATATATGAGATGGGCAAAAACAAAAATTTTTCTCGGTTAAAATTTTGTTCTTGTAAAAATTATTCTCGAATATAATTTTGCTTATTATTAAATCCCGAGGCCGATCGAACGTTTTTTTTTTGAGTTTTGAATTGGCTCGGCATATAAAAAATATTTAAATTTTATGTTAAATTTGAAAATGATAAATTTGAAAAAAAAAATCTGCGTTGGTTTTATTCTTATGAAAAAATCTTATAACAAATTTCTTAAATTTTCTAATTGGACTTGATACGTGATACGTGAAGAACTCGAAATCAATCCCACCGTTGGAAATGATCTTAAAACTAATCACTTCGCGGGTTTGGAATATGGCCAAACCGACCACCGAAATATCGACTGATTTAGCTGTATAAGCATGTGGTATTGTTGATGCGGCTTATAGAAGGCCTGGTCAGAACCGCCGTTACACCCACACTGTGCAATATGGTATATATTGTCCTCTAAAAATATGGCGACACCTAGGTGGGGTCGGGAACCGAACTTCGTCTCAAGCAATGTGAAACCTATCGCACCATCACTAGGCCACTGCTCTCCTTTTTTGGACCTAATACAGGGTGACACAAAAGTTCCCGCACACATATTTTTAATAATAACTTTTTTATTAAGCAAAAAAATCCAACAACAAAAAATAAATTAAAAAGCAAACGAAATTCTCTACAACTTTCATTTTAAACTATTTTCAAAATTTCCGCCTTCTGATGCCACACAAGCTTCGAGGCGCTTCCTAAAATTTTTGACGATGGTCGATAGTTTTTCGTTTGAAATTTGATCCCATTGATTTTTGTTGAGCGGGGAATGAAGATCAATGCCCAAGTTTACCAAAATCGAATTTTAAGGGACGTTGTTCTCCCCTGGATTCGAAAACATTTTAATGGTAAACCTTGGACGCTTCAGCAAGACTGGGCGCCAGCTCATTCCGCGCGTTCGACAATGAATTTTTTCCAAGAAAATGGAATTTGCGTTTGGGACAAAACTTTATGGCCATCCAACTCGCCGGATCTTAATCCTATGGATTTCTCAATTTGGTCAATTTTAGGGCAAAAAGCATGCTCTATCCAACACAAAACGATAGAATCTTTGAAATCACCCTCCAACGAGCATGGGATCAAATTTCAAACGAAAAACTATCGACCATCGTCAAAAATTTTAGGAAGCTTCTCGAAGCTTGTCAGAAGGCGGAAATTTTGAAAATAGTTAAAAATGAAAGTTGTAGAGAATTTTGTTTGCTTTTTAGTTTATTTTTTGTTGTTATATTTTTTTGCTTAATAAAAAAGTTATTGTTAAAAATATGTGTGCGGGAACTTTTGTTTCACCCTGTACATGATAACGAAATGCTAGACCAACGAAAATTTGAAAATTGTTTTAACGGTTTCAAGAAATTGTGTCGAAAAAATCGAAATTTTCATGGATAAAAAAATCTTCAACTTTAATTTTTACATTACTATTTTATTATTATAGATTATAGAATTCACTTTTTTATCTGATTTTCTTATTATTTTCGCATAAATATCAAAAAAAGATTTTTTTTAAATTTTCTAATCTCTCAAAATCCCGCAAAAAAAAGGAATTTTTTCGAGATGGTGCGAATCATCTAAACCCATTCTTTTTTCTCGTAAATATTTTGATATTATTCACCGATAAAAAAAAGGTGAGAAATGCGAGAAATGATAATATTATTATTATTAATATTAAATCTCATTATCATTTTTATTATCATTTCGTTTTCGCATTTTGCAAACGTGTAATTTTCTTCTCAAAATTATCTAACCGTATTTTTTAATGCATTACCGTAACAGTGATATTTTCAATTTCCTGCTTTTTTGCCTTATTTAAAATTTATTTCCGGAGTCCCATAACTTTGTTAGAATCCAATTTTTGGACTCTATTTTTACATAGTTCAGAATTTTTCTGCTGAATTGGATGGCATATGAAACCCAAACCTTTTTTAGCAGGACTGGGACCTGACTCTTCGAATGACTTGGATTCCTTAAATGGTGGATGAGTCATTTTTAAAAGTCATAATGGCCTTTGATGACTTTTATATAACTCCAAATGACTTCCAAATTAGATAAAGAGTCATTTAACCATTTTATCCTCTAAATAATTCCGAGTCAAGTCACTGCCCTGCTTTTCAGGCATAAAATCTGACTATAGACGCAATATCAATTTTTCATTTTATTTAAATTTTTGACAATACTCCGAAAAAATAATTTTATCTTATAATGGAATTTTGGGTTTTTATTTTGTATTGAAAAATGAATGAACTTTTGTTTTATTGCTATTTGAAACAATGAAAATGAAATGGAGAAATTATTTTTATATTTTATAGGTATTTTTACAAATTCAATTTTTTTGGAGAAAATAACCAAAAGTTTATAATGGCGATTATTCAAGAGTTCAACTCGTCTCAAGAATTTGGTAAGAAAAAAGGTGAAATGAACGTGCGTTTGATTTATGGCGATAATGAGATCGTAAAATGATCAATAAAACTGTATAATATTTTTGTGATGCCACAAATTTCATCGATTAGATTATTTTTTTGCAAAGTTATACAAAAGTATATCTATTAAATTTTAGCGATGAGAACAATGATTGGAGGTATTTTGAGCAATGTTGCAACTTGACTCTGAATCATTTAGAAGGTAAAATGGTTAAACGACTCTTTCTCTTGAATTTGGAAGTCATTAAAGATCATTATGACTCTTAAAAATGACTCACCGGAGTACTTTAAGGAATCCGAGTCCCGGCGCTGATTTGGAATTTATGTAACATGGCTGTACTGGAATTCCGATTTCCGAGATTTTTAGCTATTTTTTTCAATTTCCGATTTCCTAGGTTTTTGGGCGATTTTTTTCCGATTTTCGAATTCCGAAATTTTAAAATCATTTCTAGAACATACCTGATAACTAACCCCTGGTATGCAACCAGTTCTTGGGACTTAGCTCTTTTTTTGACTCCGATATAAATAATTTAAAATTTTAAAAATGGGGATTTTGTTGTATTTCTCTGCATGATAAATTTTTTTTCCTGTTTTGGTTTTTTCTTAGCTAATTTTGCTTTTGAATTTGAAATTGTGTTCAAACAACAACATTAAATCTTAAAAACCTAAATATGGCGTGGTCGGAGGGTACCTCTATTTTGCCGCTTGATTTTGGCTCGAAGTCAAAAAATTTTCAATTTTTAATTTTTCTTTTTTTTTCTCAATTTTTTTCTTACATTTCTCTAAAATATTGTAATTTTTTTTTCTTTTATCGAAGAATTTTCTTTCTACTCGCAAAATTCTTCGCCTTTTTCTCTTAATTTTTTCTTCTCTTTATTTCAACCAATCCAAAAGGAGAAAAAAAGTACAAAATAGTATGGATTTTTGTGTTTTTTATATTAATTTGTGTGTGATTCTGTATTTTGTATGTTACTCCGTACTCTTTTGTGTGTATTTTGTTAGTTACTTTTATTAGTATTTTTATAAGGAAAGATTAAACGCGAATTACCTAAAAAAAATTAAGCAATTTACTCGAAACTTTTTGTGAAATTTTTATTTTTTTTAACTGTTTAAACACTTTTTGTGTTATAATTGGTAGCAAATATGTTAAATGCTTTCAATTTTTTTTGTTGGAATCTGCTATAATATTGAATAAAAAAAATGAGTATGTTTTTCAATCTGTTTAAATCGATTTTTGTCTTACAGCAATTTCCTTTCAAATTCATTTTTCATATCTATTTGGCTAAATTGTTTTTTCATTTTTGTTTTTTTTTGTCAAGAACAAAGGCTTAAGAGAGGGCCGAAGGCGCGGCCTTAAGGGAGAAAATAAACTCGTGGACCTGGGCTATTTACTAGACTTTATTTTGGAAATGGAAAGAGATAGGCAGAGAAAAATAATAGGCCGAAAAAAATATTTTAATTTAAGAGAAATTTACAGTTAAAAAGTTAAAGATAATGTAGAAATGTAAGAGAATTTTGTGACGATTTTTCCACACTTTGGGTTAAAATAACATCGAAATGTGAATTAAAAAAATAAGTACAGAAAAATTTGAAGAGATTTGATTAAGAGAGAGAATGAACAGAAAAATATTATTTGGATTAAGATAAAGAGAAATTTGAGAAGAGAGATAAGTGAAGAGAAATTGGGAAGAGAAAGAATGAAATTTAGAGATAGAAAGAGGTAAAGAAAAATTTGAAGAGAGAACTGAATGAAGAAGTGAAAGAAAAGATTTCTCTACAGAAAATATAGAGAATCTTATATATGAATGGATCAATTTATTTCTGAGATTTTATACTAAAAGATGGAGAGATGTATGATATAGGGGTTTGGGAGAGGAGCGCGAAGAGAGTAGCGAATATGTGAACCGCGGGGTGCCCATCTCCCTCCAAAAACATCATTCACTTTTGCGACATTATATTTTTATATTTTTCATCGGTTTTTTTTACCATTTTACCACTAATTTTGGTCTCTCATTTTGGAAACACTATTTTCTGCTTGAGAAAAAAAGAAAGATTTTCTCATTTTTTTCTCCATTCAGTAAAACGCATCATCGTCACAATTAAAAGCAACACTATGCGGCTTTTATATACGCAATTTATTCAGTAGCGGGGGTTTATATTTAATTTAATTTATTTTAATGGAATTTAAAGGAATTTTTTTTATTTTTTTTGGAATTTTAATTTTCTAACAAAAGTGATTTTAATATGGTAAAAGTGATGTCAATTTAATGAAAGCAATTTTAATTCAATTTATTAGAAATAATCTTATTTGGTTGGAACTGATCCCAATTGACTAAAAATGATTTCATTTGCTTTGAACTAATCTCAATTGACTGAAAATGATCTCATTTAGTTGAAATTCATCCCACTTGAACACTTGAACACTTGAAGGGGGTTTATATTTAATTTAATTTATTTTAATGGAATTTAAAGGAATTTTTTTTATTTTTTTTGGAATTTTAATTTTCTTACAAAAGTGATTTTAATATGGTAAAAGTGATGTCAATTTAATGAAAGCAATTTTAATTCAATTTATTAGAAATAATCTTATTTGGTTGGAACTGATCCCAATTGACTAAAAATGATTTCATTTGCTTTGAACTAATCTCAATTGACTGAAAATGATCTCATTTAGTTGAAATTCATCCCACTTGAACACTTGAACACTTGAAGATCCGTATCGCACGTTGTTATCCCGAGGTGGATCATACAATAGTCGTTTATATTGTTTTCTGTCTTTTGCTAATTGCCTCTAATTGGATTCTATGCGCTTTTTCATCACTTTTGCCATCTTTCCGCTGGTCTTACTGGTGATCTTTTGCAGTCGTATGACCACCAAAATGTCACTCGTGTCGCCCATCTGTTGTCCTTTCTTCTGCCCAAAGAAGTTTTCGTATTGTGGCTGTCTTGTATGCGGCTGCGAATTGTGTTTTCTTTCTGATTTCCTCGCTTCTGATTTTGTCCATAATTCGAGCTCCGATTGCTTTTCTTTCCATTGCTCTTAGCGTTGTCGTTAGCTTGTGCTTCTCGCATTCCCTCATATTCCACGAAATTGATCCCAATTGACTAAAAATGATCTCATTTGCTTGAAACTGATCCCAATTAACTAAAAATGATTTCATTTGTCTAACATTGATCCCAATTAACTCAAAAGCTATGAGAATTTCTAACTTTTTTTAAATTTTTTAAATACTGATTGACATTAATACCCTTTTCCAGACAGAAAATGACATAATATTAATCTGATTAACATCAATAAATGCGACATGCAAGGCTTTTATCAATCCGCGATGGACTTTTGTGCTCCATCGACTTCAACGTTACAGTCAATTGCGACCCCGCAAATTCCGCCGATTGCATCATATCGAACAGCGTACGGTAATGGTAATTTACCCCTTTCGTATTACGATAATTCACGCGGATTTCCCACATTATCCGGCCAATCACCGTTGCCATTTTACGATCAATCGGCTGCACTGGATTCCAGCCTATTTTCCCAGTCGAATTTCCAATCCAATCAACTTGAAATCTCCGGAAATTCTCGGCTGCAAATCTCGGATTCGAAGCTATGCGGGCAGTTGGAACATTCTGAAGTCCCGGGATCGGTTTCATCCTCTTCAAAATCGGACAAAGACCCGGACTTGGATAATTTTTTAAAGACCTCAGAGCCGACCAATCCAGCAAATTCGAATTCCTCATCGTCGTTTGAGTACTTTACAAATCCCCAGAATCCATCACAAAATGGCCAATTCGTCGCGTCGGATAACGGGTATTTTCCTAGTGGATTTTACACGTCCTCGGCCTATTATTCAATGCCATCCGATGCGATTTGTCCCTATAATTACAATCAAATTATGTTCGCCAAAAATGGTAAAAATGATTGAAAAAAATGAATTTTATTCCAAAAAATTATAAATAAAATAAATAAATTTTCGCTAATTTTTTTGACTTAAATTCTGACTCATTCAGATTGTTTTGACATCGGAAATGTCTCGTCATATAATTTCTCGCAGGACGCGGTTTCGGCGGCGGCACGCGCCGTCGCGTATGCGTCGGTGGCTGCGTCGGCAGCCGTTGATTTGGTCCATCAGCAATATCATCATCCGTGTAGGCAACGCACACGCGCTAGCAATTACGCGAATGCCAACGGCGTGGAGGCAACGATGAACGCGGCCGGAGGAGGATGCACCAGCGCATCACAAGCGCACAACAATCAATTCATTGCGACAATTTCGAGGACTCCAAATTATTTTTGCGAACAATCTGTGTGGAACCAGGCTCCGGCGATTTTGAGCTCCAAGCCCGGGTCAGGGGACTTATCGAGCACAATTGAATCTACGAAGAATGCTCATTTGGTACGAGATGAGGATAGAAAGCTGGAGAACGGAGAGGAGCTCACGTCGTGCTCGGCTTTCCAGCCTCAGGCCGCGTCAAAGTCCAAAAAAAAACGGAATTTCTCAAATTTACAATTCAAAGTTGCTGTTGAATCAAGGATGCGAAAATTGGAAAATATTCAGGGTTCCAGGAAGATGGCCAATATGAAAAACGCGGAAAATGAATTTCAAAAATTCACTTTGAAAAATAGTAATTTGAACGATAATATCGTCATGCCGAACAATAAAAATAATGCATTATGTGACAAGACAAATTCCTTTGGCCAAATTGTTTGCGAATGGATGGTGGTTAGTCATTTAAAAAAAATTGAATACTTTCTCAGAATCAGCATGGTTAAGAATCTAAATACACTAAAGAGCCAATGGGATGTGGGGTAATTGAGTAACGGAATTGTAGTGGTCTGAAAAGTTAAATAAAACCCTATTGGCGCCAAACATTTTAAATTTCAGAGCCATGTGTGCGGCAAAAATTTAAAAAAATATATTTTTGAAAATTATTATAATTTATCTCTGTATAAAGCGATTTAGAATAATATGCCATGCAATCGAGTATTTAACGAAATCCAAGCCATTGTTGCCCATTTGGCCAACGAACACGTCAACAGCGCGGAATGCTACGTGAGCGGTTGCGGTGATGTGTCCGCCTCTCAGCAGCACATATGCATGTGGCGCGATTGTGCACGCGGCGGACAGGAGTTCAAGGCCAAGTACAAGCTCGTTAATCACATTCGCGTGCACACTGGCGAACGACCGTATCGCTGCAGAGTTTGCCAGAAAGATTTTGCGCGCAGTGAAAACCTAAAAATCCACGAGCGAATTCACACTGGTTTGTATTTTTTTTTGCATGTTTGGCCAACTTTTTGACTAAAATATTATTTTTTCTGGAAAATTTTTTTTTATTTCTAAAAATATTTTTTTTTACTTTAAATTTCGGGTAAAACTTAAACGTTACAAAAAAATAATTCTCAAATTTACAGTAATCCAAAGAGAAAGAGTAGAAAAAAAAGAAATTTTTCCTTAAGGAAATTTCTCTTTTTGGCTAACCTTAAATTAAATAATTATTATTAAATCAAAAAGAAAAAATTAAAATTGGGAAACTTATAAGTTTATATCATATCCATTGTGTGGTTAATTGGAATTACATTTCCGAAAATAATAACACATTTTACTGTGTTTTTTTTCATTTCTGCCGACACACACGTATCTATTTTTTTGTAAAATCTGTAATAAAGCGAATTACATGACAAAAAACATGGCGAATTATACAGTCATTTTTCAATTAAAAAGTGACACGCAAAAGGCAAAATGAAAGGGAAAAAAGTTTTTTTGCCGATTTTACTGTTTCTTTAATTAATCGCTTTTATTTTACGTCGCCGCATTTTTGCATTTTTTTCTTTCATTTTATCTCTTGCATTTTCTTTTTGATTTTTTTATATCATTTTCTCTCTATTTTTTCATTTCTTTTATCGCTATTCTCTCTTTTTTACCATGTTTCGTTTTTATCTTTTCTTTCTTTTTTTATTTTTCTTTTACATATTCTTTTTTCTGTCGTATTTTCTAAATTTCTCTTTTCTTCTTTCTTCCATTTTTAAACGTTTTGTCTTGTTTACAACTTTTTTCTTTGACTTTCTTTTGAGAGAATTTTTCTTTTTTACGAGTTTCGGATACAAAACCAACTAGCAGAAAATCAATGAAAAAGACAATGAAACTTGAGAAAAAAGGACAATGATGAGAATAACATAAAAATATACCTAATTTATTAATTACAAATTGTTTATAAAAACATTGATTTTTAATATTAAAAAACTTTTTTGAGTACTAAAAATGTGTTAACTTTTTATTTTTAAATTTGTTTTTTATATTTTTATTTAAAAAAAAATTTAATGAAAAATTTTTCGCTATTTTTATGCGTTTGACTCAATTTTTCCAATTTGAAATTTACCGCAAAACTTTTTCCATGTAAACCAAAAATTTTCTTTGTTGAGCCGACGAATTTTGTTGAATTTTGTTACTTTCCCTAGTTTAACCAACTCATTTTAAATTTATTCAAATGAGTTTACGTCAATAAAAACCAGTCTTTATTCAAATTAATATGCAAAAACTTTTATCTAAAACAAAAAAAAAATCGAATTTTTTGTTTGATTTTGGCGAAAATCTCGAAATTATATTAGTATGATGTTAATGCACCTAATATTTATATCATAATTTAGAAAATATTGGAAAAAATGAAATATATTTACATGTATGAAAAAGCTTGGATTAAATAGATTTATAAGTTGAGAAAATCACATGCTGCGTACCGTTAGAAATTAAGAAAAAATGGAACAAAAAATTTATGAGAGAAATTTTACGGTGAAAATTATCTTTCTATTTAAGAAATGAGAAAGAATAAAACTGATTAAACAATGATTGATGGATTTTTAAATTAAAAAAAATTAAAATTTGAAAGGTGATCTAAAAGATTTTAAATCGAATAACCAAAATTAAATTTTTAAAAAAGTTTTGGTCTTTAAAAAGAACTAAATTTGAAAATGTATTTTCGAAAATTTTTTTATTGTTTCGAGTTTTGTTGAATGTAATTTACTTTACATAAATTATCTAAATTCTTAAATTAGGGATCATCCAGCATTTTATAAGTGAGAACATTTTTAAGTTAACTATTTATTGAATGTATTTTCCTCAATTTTTCTGTCTCTTTTTTGGATTTGAGGTGAGAAATTGAAGTTAAACCAATTGAATTTTGACACTTTTTGCTCATCATTTTATTTGAATTTTTTTTTGTTGCTAAATTGATAGTTTTGCCATATATTTATTCGTGGCCAACAGAAATCCGTTAAAACTACGAAATTCATATGAAATTCAATACATTTTTAAAATCTTTTTTATTTTGCTTTAGATTTTCTTTGAAACTTTTGTTTTGTAAATTCGAAATTTAAAAATGAGGACAGCAAAGAAAAATTGGTAAACAAAAAAAATTAACAAAATGAACAAATTGTTCATTATTACTCTCTCCAAAAAATATCTACAAATTATCATTTTGGCTTATCTTCAACATAAAAATTATCTATTTTATTAAATAAAATACGATGCCAATCAGAAAAAATGAACTAAAATCAACATCATTATCAAAAGATAATGTGTTACATTTTTAATTTTAAATACATGAAATTATTAATGACATTTCACAACTAATTATTACAATATTCTTTTTGCTTCTATTACTGTATTTTTTCCATTATTTTTAAATGTCTTCATTTAATTTTTTCAAAAAATCTCATTTATTTTCAACTGTTTTAGCAGATGTGCGCAAAATTATCGTATTTTAATCGTATTTCGCTAAGTAAAATAATTTTAAAAAGGCACTTGATTGGTCAAAATGCATTAAAAAAAATGCAAAAAAATACATTTTCAAAGTGTAAAAATAAAAAGTTGAAAAAGTTCTCAACTTTTTCGACCATATTATTCAAACTTAATTGTAATTGTTTCTGATACAATAAGTGAAGTGAATGTACTTGAGAAATTGAAACTACACTTTCAAAATGTGGATTTAATTCTTCTTCGCACTTAACTTGAGATAAGTAAATAAGCTTGCGATCCATGCTTATTTTTTTCTCTTTTAAATGGATAATAAGAATTTGATGAGTGAATGAATAGACTTATCTTAAATGGATTTATGGATTTCTAAGGAAAATAATAATAACTTTGAATAATGAAAAAAAACGAAACTTTCAAATTCCAAAGAAAATTTTTCAAAATGCGATTAACTCATGCAAGTTTTTTGAAGTTCAACTTAAATTTTTTAAGTTAGACTCAGTTAGACTTTTTTAAACTCAATTTGACAAAATGCTAATTTTTTTACAAAATTAAAAACAATGCAAATTTTTCTTTTTAAATAAAATTTTTCTTTTTCAATAAAAATTTAATGATTGTTCGGGGTCACAAAATTTCAATGGCTTAATTTTCATGTGTAAATAATGTTTTATGGGGTAATCGGGATTGGGGAGTTTAAATACGTGGTATAATTGATTCTGTAAGGGTTCTACGAAGTCCTAATGGTTTTAAATAGGGTCCCAACTTTTGTGGAGACGACGAACCACTTACACAGCCCCTCCCAACACCGATTTAATTTCGGTTTTTTGGTTTTTTTTGGTTTTTTCAAAATTTCGATACACATATCGTATCCCATATAATTTTTACCGTATCCTATACAATTTATACCGTACAACAAGGTAGCCGCTGTTCATTTCATTTTAAAATGTCATATTTGGTTATCTCTAAAGTCAATATAATAAGAAAAAAAATATCCAGGAAGAAAAGTAAAACAAACAAAAGGGAACGGTAAAAAAGGTAACGATAAAAAAATGACAAATGGCGAATCCGGAAAATCGTCCAAACTAATTACGGTGCTTTTCCAAAAAGTACCGGAAACATTTATGTGGAAGAAACTGCAATTTCATTTCTTTCATTTTTTCGTTTTTTAAAATTTTTTTTATCGATTATTTTTTAGCTGACAAATTTATTACCCTAATTTCGCGTGTATTAGGCCGGATGTTTTGAGCCAAATTTAAATTGGTGCCAATTAGCTCATTCTGTTATATCGGATTCAAGCGAATCCAAATTTTGCGCCTGCCCTTGTCTCTGTTTCACAAAAGTGAGCACGAAATTTGGACTCGCTTGGATCCAATACAACAGAATGAACTCATTGGCTCCAATTTAAATTTCGTTCAAAACACCCGGCCTTATACACGCGAAATTAGGATAATTGACCAAAATTTTACTTAAGTTTTCGTACAAATTTATTGGAAATTTTTTAAAATTATTTTTAGGCGAGAAACCGTTTCAATGCGAATTTCCCGGCTGCGAGAAACTGTTCGCCAACAGCAGCGACCGTAAAAAGCACATGCACGTGCACTCGCAGTCCAAACCGTACACGTGTCCGATGCCGCGTTGCGACAAGTCCTACACACATCCGTCCAGTCTTCGAAAACATATAAAGGTATATTGAGGTTAAATTTATTTTGAAATGATGAAAATTTCGACCAGTGTGGTGACTTGACTCCCAATTGACTACGGTATTTTTGGCAGGCCAGCAGACAAGCCCATTATATTTTTTTAAAAATAGCGAAATATAATGTGCTCTGCTCGTCTGTCATAAATTTGCCGGAGTTAAGGAGCCAAATCGCCATAACTGCTTAGGGCCAAATATGAGCCAAATCACCGCACTGCTTAGGGCTAAATGTGAGCCAAGTCACCGCAGAGCTTAGTTTTGGACAATTTTTATCTAATTATTTTGGTTACGGTCTAATTCCCTCTCTCATCAAATCAAATTGACCGTAAATAGGGAGAAATTTTTGTGAAGAATTTTTTTTCAACTGTATTGCGCAATCGACACGGCCACGAAAAAACTTTGACATTTTGCCAAAATAATTTTGACAAATTTTTTTCGTTCGATTTTAATTTTTCACGGCAAAATGAATTTTTTTTGTAAATTTTTCGTGATAAATTATGCAATTTTTCACAGCGATTTTTCGAGGGCGAAAATATTTGGGCGGATTATCCAAAATTTCCCTCAATTTTCTTTTTACTCTCTTCGTTTTAGCAATTATTTATAATTTTTTGTGGCATTTTGTCCTCTGTTTTTTTTTCTCAAATCTCAACTCTTCAAAATATTTTCTTCAATCAATCAATCAATTAATTTCATCATTGCCAATTATCATGATATAATTGGGAAAATTTTTCATATTTGGAGGAATTCGAGGGAAATTTGCACAATTTTGACTTTCAGCAAGTTTTTAATCAAGTTAAAATTATATTTCCAAAAATCAATTTTGGCTAATCAATTTAGAATTTAATTCTCTATCGAATGCTTTTCGAAGCAAATTTCTAGCTGAGTTGGGAAAAAAGTTACGATTAAAAATGTAAACACGTTTCACAAACTTTCAAAACATCAAAATTGACTTTGCTTTTTTTAATCGTAACTTTTTTTACAACTTAGCCTGAAATTTGATTCAAAACGCATTCGATAAAAAAGAAAATTCTGAATCCAATAGCTTAAATTAATTTTTGAAAAAAATTTTTATAGTGACAAAAAACTTGCTCAAAGTCAAAAGTGGGCAAATTTTCGCGAACGATATTTTTTAAAAATAATTTTTGATAGAAATTAAATTTTTCTAATAAAAATTCGGCGAATTCAACCGTTTAGAATCACGGACGCAGCTTCTCCTTTCCGCCAATTTCCTCTGGCATCGTAGCGCCGGCAAAGTCGCGCGGCGAACGATTGCGCGCGACGATGGACGTGAGCGCGGACAGCGGACACGCGACGAGCACCGAGACGCCCACGCCGCCCAGTGACCCTTTTCATTATAACACCAGCAACAACAATAGACTCATTTCTACACTTTCCATGCGCAAAATCGAAATTTTGCCGAATGAAAATGACGCGAAAATTGCGTTGGACGACGAGAATTGCACGCACAAGTTTTTATCACCCTCGTTGGATTTTAATTTCGGCGGAATAGCGCCCAATTCGCTCGCTATTAATGATGGTCTAATGGGTGAAGTGAAAAGCGAAATGAGCTGGATGCACACCAATGCGAACATGGTATAATATATTCCTTCCCCCCCCCCGTGCGTATATAGAGCTGTGTATACGCCGCAGCTTTTTCTTTAAATTATCTTCATTTTTACTTAATTTCTAGCAGATTAATTGATATTATAATATCATTTTTAAATAATCTCTATTAAGAATAATGGCGCGATGTTCAACGAAACGTTTGGCGTTGGTGCATTTGGCTATGCGAAAATCTCGGCCTACAACGAAAATAACTACCCGAAATGAGATTTAATTTACTAGATATCAATCCATTTACCAAATCAATAGGTAATAAAATTTTTCAAAATTTTTACTGAATTAATATCCCTAATTTTGCGTGGATAAGCCCGAATATTTTGAGTCAAATTTAAATTGGCGCCAACGAGTTGATTCTGTTATATGGTATTCAAATATAACACAATGAACTCATTTGCGGCAATTTAAATTTGGTTTAAAATACTCGCGCTTATTCACGCGTAAGAAATTAGTCCATGAATGTAAATAAATAAATTTATTAATCGATTTTTAATTTAGTATTGTATTTTATAACGAAATTTTCAATTTTTATCTTTTTCAAATTATTTTCCCATAAAAATATTGTCGTTGCTTTGGATTAGCTTTAAATTCTTTCATACTTCATTCCATTTTTTTTGTAAATATTACGTTTTTGCCATTTTTGTGTAATTTTATTTTATATTCATGAAAATTTGTGAAAAAAATGTTTTCCTAACGGAATAAAATTTTTATTTTTAAAATCTATTTTACTGAAATTATTAAGTAAAAATGATATTTGCTCTGCAAATTTTATTGATGGTATATACCGTTCAAAGTGCACTTGTAGCGAGAGTTCAATTCCGCAGGGTGACAACAAAAATTTATGCTAAATTTTGAATACTTTTTAATTTATTAATATAAAAGGACTAATCTATTTTTTTAATTTAATTTAATTTTTTTATATAAAAAGAAAATTTTAATACAAAATATTAATTAATATTTTAAAGACATTGTCAATTAATTTAAAAATTGGAATCCATTAGCTTCAAGTAAAAATTTGAGTTAACATTTTTGAAAAATTTTTACTTACTAAAATACTTACTAAATATGATTTAGCTAAAAAATTGAGAAAAATTCACTTTTAATAGAGAATCGAAAAGATTTTGAAAATGGATACAACAAAAACAAAGACAGAAATGACAAAAATTAAAGTAAATTGTTTTATTTACTTTTCACACATTTTTTCATCTCAAAATTTCTGTTTTTCGTCTGTTTTTTTCTTGAGTACAAACAAATTGCGCAACACCAATTACGATAAGCCAGACGAAGCTACATTAATTAATGAGGAATCTTCGCTTATGTTTATAAGTAAATATGTAATAAAGATATACATATATTAAGAAAAGAAAAAATTAAAAAATTTTAATTACCCAAATTTCGCATGTATCGGGACCGGGTGTTTCGAACCAAATTTAAATTGGCGGCAATGAGTTCATTCTGTTGTGTTGGATCCAAGCGAGTCCAAATTTTGTGCCCACTCTTAAGAAACCCAGACAAAGGCGGGCAAAAAATTTGGACTTCAACGAATCCGATAAAACAAGTAAAATTTTTAAAATTGAAAAAATCTCAAAAATTTATTTTCGAACGAAAGTGGTGTCATTGGATAGCTGGTAAAGTGATAAGAAAAATCTACTCTTACACTAGGCTCTTTTGACGCGTGGGCGAAAAGTTACAACCACTTGAAAATTCCGAATTTGTCCCAATTTTAATAGCAAAAAATTTTCAACGGGCTAAAAGTGCATGAAAATCAAAAAGTTGATTAAGAGACCCATATATATTTGGAATCAGCTCTTCAAGGGCTATCTAATGAGTATATCCACGTGGCTGTAGCTCACAAAGTCCATTTTGAAAAAAACCATGGACTATAGTAAAATAATTTTTTCAAAATCGAATAAATCTAAAAATATATACTATGTATATATATTTGGAATCAGCTCTTCAAGGGCTATCGAATGAGTATATCCACATAGCTGTAGCTCACAAAGTCCATTTTGAAAAAAACCATTGTAAGATCATTTTTTTAAAATGGAAACTTTATTTAAAACTACTATTTAAAACATCTTAAGGCTTACACTGTTTGTTATTTTTTTTCGGTGATTTTGCTGAAGTTTTTTTAAATGTAAATTTTTTTGAAATATTTTTTTGTAAAAATGGCAAAAGGTTGGTGCGGCCGGGATCATTGCTCAATCTTCCGAGACTACAATGTGCACTTTCTTCCGTGCACATCTGGACCTCAATCGAAAGAGAGCAGATCTGGCCAAGCAAGCCAACTATTCGCGTTCCGCACACCGGCGTAATTGCGGGTTCGTTGTGTCATATGGAATCTAGTTGTGCACCATCACAATACTTTCTCATCCGGCTGACTCAGTTAGCTGTGGGACGTACCGAACCTCCGAAGAGGCCACTGGGAATGGTGCCCAGAGGGTCCAGTGAACCACAAACACTGGTATTGACTTAACTCTAGCTCGGCCGAGTCAAACCGGAATCGAAATCATGCAATCCGTGAATACAACAAGATTGATTCA
>JANLNO010000152.1:0-72500 GCA_024678965.1 Bradynema listronoti | reverse complement strand
AATCCGAAGTCGCACGCGCAATATTCCTTGATCAAGTCACATCATATTAGCGGCGGCGATGCCGTCGGCGTGAATCGTCAACAGAAATCCAGGTCCGCACAACAGCATCAGCGATTTGACGCGTCGCCGCCGGCAGCTACCGCCACCGTCGCCGACGCGATCGTTCCATCGCCGACACCCGCTTCGTCGCTGAGACTGTTGGAAATGGCATCACGCGGCTCCTCCACGCCTAAGGCCGACGACTGTATGGACGAGTCGTCGCCGTTGGGTGAGTAGATTTTTTTAATTTTAATTTTTGAACGGGTTAACTCATTCTCATTGAAAAGCAGTTGTCGATTTCGTACCATTATTCCAATTTTACCACTATCTACTTTCTTCAAAACGAATGTCTTTTTATTTTCCAGGCGCACTCGTAGTGGACTTGCATCGAAAGCTTCGCGAACGAAACAATTTGCAAAAGGCTGTTGAATTCAAGCGAACCATTTTCAACCTCATTTCCGAGTACGAGCTTCTACTTCTCTAGTCCCACAAATATTTTCCTTCAGTGTATCAATTATATCTGCAGCCTCTTATTATATCATAAATTACCTCTGAACGAGGCCGGATAATTTTAAATGGCGTTTATATTTTTAATGCAATTTTTCGCGCAAAGATCTCTAAAATCACTTTCTTCTCTTTTTTCATTTTCGATACGCACACTGTGATAATGTTCTATCCGTAAATTATATTATGTTTATTGTGTCTTCTTTGATCTTCTAATAAAGGAATTTTTTTAATGACAAACTCAAATTTCTGTATATTAGTCGGTCAAATCCGAGTCGCGTATAAATGCGTGAAATACGACTCAATCGACCTGACCGGAGTTCGATTCGATTATTATTTATGTAGTCCAATAGCCGAATTTCCGGTAGATAAGCCCGGGTATTTGGAGCCAACTTTAAATTGTCGCCAATACCAGAAATTAGAGTAATTAAACAATTTTTATTGTCAAAAAAAAAATTCAATGAAATATAGCTAATAATAGAGCTTCGAGCTGAAAAAAATAATGAGAATAAGCCAAAAAAGGTCGACAAAAACCCGTAGAAATTTGCATTATAATATAAAAAGTGAAAAGGGATATTCAAAAAATGAACAAAAAAATTCGAACGTCCCTCAAAAAGGACTATTGTAATAGTAATAAAAAATGAAAATTGCTAGTTAAAAAGAAAAAAATTGAAAAACAATTTTAAAAAAATTATCAAATCACAATTTTGCGGGCATAAAAATAGAAAAATTTAGTCTTAATTAATAATGATAAAATTACAATTACAATTAACTAATAATATGTGCCCGAATTTCGCGTGGTGAATAGGCCCGGGTGTTTTGAGCCAAATTTAAATTGGCGCCAATGCGTTCATTCTGTTCGTATCGAATATCCAAGCAAGTCCAAATTTTGTGCCCGATTTATTTCAGTTTTATAATGGCTAAAATTCGGACTCGAATCGATTCAATAATAACAGAATGAACTCGTTAGTGCCAATTTAAATTTGGCTCAAAACATCCGCGGCTTATCCATGCAAAATTAAAGTAATAGGAAATTACTTTATTATCATTTTTATTATTAAATTGGTGTATTATGACTATAATACCTATTTGTAACTATAATACCTATTTGTCCAATAAATTATTATTATTATATTAAGAAAATAAATAAATGACTTTTTTTATAGCTGGTCAAATGCATAGAAATTTGAAAATACTACAATAATTACTAGTCGAATTTAGAGATATATTCGAAATATTTTGGGCCGCCTGGCACCGGTTCTTCAACATAGAAGCGTTTCAACTAGGCTACTCCCACAAATGTAAAATAAAAAATTTTAAACGAAAAATCCAAAAAAGAATTTAACAAAAATTGGACCCGAGTTGAAACTCAAGCCCAGACTAGGTCCATTCAAGTTGCCTGTACCTCACATATACGCAACACAGCGCATTCAGCAAGCGAGAGCTCGACCGAAGTGTTCGCGTTGAAACTCGCCGTTGGATGGGCGCAGTGCGTCGAAACGAGACGCGTTGCCGGAGAGCGCACTATCGAGGCGAAGCGCACGCACAACGCGACCATACGCGTTGAGCCACATTGCCGACACGACATTGAGATTTTCATCCGGTACAACGTACGATAAACACGCGAATACGGTGTTAATCTCGTCGGCAAAGTGAACGGTAACGCAGGTGGGAAATTCACCGGTTAATTTTCGATAAATCTGAGGAAAATTTTTTTTTGATCATTGAGAAGGACAAGTCGTAAATTAATTACCGTTTTCAAATTTTCGCATTCGTTGAGTTGTGGCAAAACGTTCATCACGAGAGTGCCTAAAATAATAAAATTGAATTTGAAAATGCGCCAAAAATTCTTTCGTACCTGTAGGCTCAAGAATGGACTTCATTTGCGCGAGAATCGATGCCGAGAGAAATTTCGCGTCCGGGCAAGGCACGTCCACGTCCGAATTGCACGCATCGATGAAGAGTGCGCTAAAACGTTCTCCTATAAAAAGCGCAAAAGAGTGTTTATCGTCATAGAAAGATCCCAATCCAAAATTCATCCATCAAAAAAAAAAACCTCTGGCAGATGCGTTTTGAATGGCGTCCATCCCATCGCCGATGATTGTCCGACGGCGACACGTCTCCTTCACCCCGAACCAATTGTGCGCGAATTCGCTAACTAGAGCGCTCAGCTCGTACACGGTGATGTTCATCTAAATGGAAAGAATGTGAGCTACTTTAACAACTTTGAGATCTAAATCAATTTTCTCTATTTTGGAAAATAGTCTAAAAACTGATAGAAGTCTGGATTAAACTTACATTTGGAAAATTCCTATGAAGAAACATGTCGAGCGCCCCGCCACCCATGCCAATCACAAGAACGGACTCTTCTGCCTTTGCATTGGTTTCATTGGCAACCAGACATTCCAAATTTCCTTCCAGTTTTTTCTCCTTTTTTAATGATGGCAGTGAAATTGCGGCGTGGGTTAATGGCGTTGTGGATCCAATGAGTGAAGTAGAAAGTGAATCTTCCGATAAAGACGCAGATAAAAGCCGAAGAGCTCCGATTGCAAATGGCGCGGCGATCATCGCCGCCGTATAATGCCCCAGTAAAATGTCATGGTTTACGGCCCAAAGCCGAGTGTCGGAATTTTTTGTTGACATGCCTAAAAGAAATAAAATTTAACGTAAAAAAGAATAAAATCTGAAGTGATTAAGTTTTCCCTGACCTTGAGAATAATTGAAAATACATATAGTAATACCAACCTTTTGGTAGGATGAGTCTCACCGCCGTTTCCGCATCCAAAATACCCACGGTGTACAAAAGTCGCTTGGCTTCATTCCTGAAGAAAAATAATAACAACTTTTTGTTTTAAAAAATAAAAATTTTGCAAAATTTATAGAACAAACTGGTAAAAGAAAAAAAAATGTGCCTCTCTTCATCGATAACGTCCACGACGGAGAAGCAGGACCGTTTGGAACGATCAGCACACCGCCGAATCACTTGCATTCTTCGAGTGGCCCAATTCTTTTGGTCAACTTCGTTGTGTTGGTAGCCGCTGAGTAAGTCGTAACCGCTGTAGAAAAGCGAATAAAGCAGCTAAAAAGTTTTCAAAATGTGAAAACCAGGACAATTATTATTCAATTCTATTCAATAAATAAGCAAAAAACGAACCGTTGAAATGCATAAAGCGATAAGAAACAAGGCACAAATTCGAAATGCAAAACGCTGCGGCACAATCCGCTTCTTTTGACCGATTAGAGCCAACTTGGACTCCATTCAAACCTAATATATTCGCTTTTAAATTTAAAGTGTAAATGGAAAATTTCAAATTTCACAAAATCAAAAATACCCAAATTTCATGTGTATAACACCTGAACAATTTTTAAATTTTTGGTCGAGCTTTATTCTGTTATTATGTATTGAGTATACACAAAATTAAACATTTTCTTTAAAATGAAAAAAGTATAGGGCAAAAATAAAGAGCTCATCCGCAAATATAATAGAATGAAGCCCAAATAAAAATTCAAAAATTCTTCGCGTGTTATATACGTGAAATTAGAGCATCAAAAAATATTTGTTCATATTTGAAAATTTATTAGGAAAATGAGAAGTCTCTCGGAGAGAAAAACGTTTTTCGGAAGAAAATATTTTTTCAAAAACCAGTAACTTTACGTCAATATTCGCGCACGTTTTTAAATTCATTTCGAACTACCCACGAGCGACATTTCGGTGGCCATACGACTGTAAAAGACTACCCGGAAGACCAGCAGAAAGATGGCGAAAGTTGATGGAAAAGCGCATAGGACCTGATTGGAGACAATTAGCAGAAGACAGAAAACAATATAAGCGGCGATTGTATGATCCACCTCGGGATAACAACGTGTGACACGGATCTTCAAGTGTTCAAGTGTTCGAACCATTTTAAATAGATAAATAGATTTTTTTTATAGATTCGTCAATACATCAAATGACCGGTCTTATTGGCGGAATAACTTTTGAATCGCGTGAAATCAAAAACGAATTGCACAGATGCATCTGTAAAACATCTGCAAATGTTTTAGGTGGAAACAAAGGTATTTATTATTTTTTTAGACATGAGCAAAATTTGAAAAAAAAATTCAAATTTTGTTCGAACGGACTGTAAATTCGGTTAGGTTAGTGCGGACAAAAAAAGGACAGAAATAGCGCTTTAGTTTATTAGGATTTCGATCTGACACGAATAAACAAGATAATAATGAAAGCCAACATTTAAGCATAATAGCCAAAATAAAACAAAATTATTAGGTAATTTTACTTAATTTATTTTCGAATTGGCAAATAATTTTGCAAATAATTAAGACTTATGAAAAAAATAATATGTATATAATTTATGAACATAATAATAATAAGTATAAAATTTAAGAAAAAATTCTCTTTGGAGGAGGGAAGACGAATAGAATATGGAATGGAGTCAATAGAACATTTTTCATATCCCCTTCCACTAAATCATATTTCTCATGTTCCATAGCATGATGACGCGATCGTAGCCGACGGTGATCAGTCGATGAGTTGACTCGCGAAAACACATCTCCACCACGCCTTGTCGAAGATCGTTGGCGGCTGCCAATGGCGTTAGGCTAAAAATTCAGCATTAACTCTCGATAAACACGGACGATTAAAATCAATTTAACGAACAATTGAGACCAAATTCAATATGTTCAATCTCCCTCTCCCCCAACGTATGAATCATTCGAATTAATTTGAATGGAAATGAATTCATGTAAAGGTCTTACTCAAATTGTTCGGGTCGTTCTTCCATTTTCTGATGGCATGTGTTACAGATTCGAACCGGCTTCTCAAAGCCCATCGCCGGGAATGTGGTCTGATGCGCGCTGCAGTTGCAACATACCGACGTGCCACACGTCCGGCAATGATGGCGGCGTACGCCGACAACCTTTAAAAAAGCCAATAATTATGTAGAATTGGAAAATTTAAAAAAAAATCTACCTTTCGATCCCACATCACGCGAAGATTCCAAAAGAAAGGTGCGTTACACAACTGACAATTGTCGGAGTCGCGCCACGCCGGCGAGACGATTCGATTCGCCTTCAAGTCCCAACATATCAAATGACCGGTTTCATCGGCGGAAAACAGTCGACGTGACACTGCGGCCAACGCCAGACGCGTAATTTTCGCGTTGTGACCGCTTAATAGAGGATGAGGTCAAGCCGGCTCGATACATACATTTCACTATTAATTAGCAAGTAATAAAATGCCCTAACTCTCCTTCAATATATCATATCTTTAAAATTCGATTAAATCAAGGAAATAAAGGATTTAGATTGAAATAGAATCACATACCTCAACTCGTAGCATTGACCCTGCTTGCCGCCAATGTCCCACATGATCACCAACGAGTCGGAGCTGCCGGAAAAAAGAAGCTGTTGATGCGAGTCCCAAGCCAAATCGCTAATGGAACCTTGAAGATTAAAAAAATGAGAAGACTAGTAAGGGAAAAATGTATTATTAACCCCGCTTTTCTTTATATATAAACTCGCCGAAACTGATAGAGGATGATCTACACCACAAAAGAAAGGAAAAATATTAAAAGTTCATACCAGTATGAGCGCTCAGCTTGCTAACCAATTGGGCGGTGTTGCCGGACAGACGAAGGACGTGAATATTGCCAGCAAAGTCGCCGAGAAAGAGTACTCTCGAGCCGGCATCGAGTTCAAGGCACGAACAAGCCGATGTAATTCCGTAGGATCCTAGTAAAGTGAATTTGGTATTGAATTTAGGCAGAAAATTTGATTCATTACATACACAGCCGTTATAGCTGATCAAATATCTCCAAAAGCGATTTCGTCACATAATGAGACACATACCGACTTTGCGTGTTGTCTCGCTGCAGTACCAGACCACATTCTTGTCCTTGCTGCAGGAGAAAATTTGCTGCATAACCGACGACGAAATTAGTCCTGTAATGGAGTTGGTATGCGCGGACCATTGTCGGGTATAACTAAGCACATTCTTGTCCTCAGCCAGCGTATACTCCTGTACGAGACCGTCCATCAATCCCACCAGAATTCTTCAATTCGAAAAAAACAAAGACCAAATAGTTGAATGAATTTGGGACAATTATGTGACATCGCTTATAAGAAAAAGTCTATTTAAAAGCCAAATAACAAAAAGCCTACGTATTATTCTTTTCATCGCAGAAGAGTTTCGTCGGCACACTCGGCAGAGTTTGAATAATGCTCGGCCAGTACTTGCCCGTATCTCGCTTCAGCATCACTCGTAGCGTTTTGTCCTCGTTGGCGGTGATAAAGCCTTCGTCTTCGTCCGCATTTAGCAACGCAATGCCAGTAATTCGTCCGATTTGGCCTTCGATTTTTTGCAACAATTCTGAAAAAGATTATGTAGAAAATATGGAAAATAGCGAAAACGGAATGGTCAAAATAAGATGTGACACAACGTAATGATTATATATATGACTAAACTTAAAACTCAAACCCAAAATCAAAAATTGATCTAGCAAAGCTATGTCTAATCAATTTTGGTCTTATTAACCAAATTATCCCAGCAAAAACTAAGCCTAACCTAATCTTAAAAACGAAATCCTTGGAAGGGGAGTCCAAAATTAGACCTAAAATTGTATTAAATAAAAATCTAAATGAGTTAGGCCGTAAGCTCCTTCATCTGATTTCATTCCGTCCCATTTCATCCCAACACAATATATAAATGCGTCCCAACCTGGCTTCGCTTCAGCGCCGAGACTCGACGCCGACGATGCGGGACGTTGATTAATCACAGCAGCCATTTAATAAATTCTATTTATGTATTAGCAATTAGAACATAAAAAGGAGTGTTACCAACTTATAAGACTCATTTTATCAGCGCATAAAACTCAACCCGCAAAGCCAAATATAAAAAAAGTCGTTGAAACTTTTTTTTCTAACAATTTCCAACAAAATAAATTTAATTTTTTTATTCACAGCATAAAACTGACTATTTTGCCTTTTTTTCTAATACATACCGAGTTGAAAATGGTTCATCGCCTACCCGATTTCTAATAGATATTAGCCTAGTTCTCTCCGTCAATCAAGACAAATATTGCAAAATTAGAAAAATGAGCGATCTCAAAACTCAAAATAAAAAATCTCAGGAATTTGGGGGTCTAATTTTTACACACAGCCAAATATAATCGGACTGCTTTCGAGTTTTTAGGGCCTTGGCGTGTCGGGCACGAAAAATTTAGTGGCGAATGCTTCCAAGCCACTATTCACATAATTCGTCTTTCCCCTAAAATAAGTCACATAGATAAAGCAGCCCTAAAAGTGCCCAGCTTACTAATAAAAGCAGATAAAAATTACTTCAATGTAGTCAATCCGGCCAAGAATTTGTCCATTTGATCGACGGTTTCCTTATTCCTATCGATTTTCTCCTTCATCGTTTTGTGTATGCCGCAGGTTGTTGATTTGAGTCCGCCAAAAAGTGTGTTCAATTCACTAAAAAAAATAAGCTTATAAACAGTAATAGTTGGCTCAATAATGGTTCACGACTCGGAGTTTGATTCGCGAGCAGTGTTGTGACTTGACTCCGGGTTAACTGCTCCAAAGCCGCGAGTCGCCAGCGACTCTTTTACCTTCTTTTCAAAAAAAGCCGGAGCCACGAAAAGTCATGACTCCATAAATTGCGAGCCATTAAGACATAAATGGCTTCACAGATGGCCTCGACTACGATAGATGACTTCAACCACTTGGCTTCACAGCGAAGCCATATGGCTCCAAATGACTCGGAGCTTATTATAGAGCCGGAGCCATTTACAGAACCAAGTCCTAAGTTCACAAGCCAAAATGAGCCAAATGGCTCAATTTAACTAGCCGAAGCCAATCAAACTCACTTGACAACTTGTGTCTCGCATTGCGCGGTATGCATTTGCTCGACGAGCTGAAGATGGTGTTCCAAATGTGAGCGAAATTGGTCCCTTAAGCGCTCTTCCTTGGCGCCCGTGTTCCACCTGTAGCGCTCAAACGCGTACATGGCGCCGATAATGCCCGCGCCGCCTGCAATCCAACGCCAGTCCACATTTTTGTACACCTTAAAAAGAGGGCAAAATGAGCCAATAAGTCACTAATTCCTTTTAAACTTAAATGAATCCAAATTATATCTAAAAATATTCAAAAAATTTCTTTAGAAAATCACTAACAATCAATCCGGCCAACGCAATACCCACGGATCCGTTCGCCAAATATGTGGCGGACTGAACGAAAACGCGTGCGATAAACGTGTCCACGTCGTTTTTGTCGGCCTGGTGTTGTTGATTCGTGTTTTGGACACGCTCTGACATCCGCTAAAAACATTTAAAACAAAATGGAAAAGATTCAAATTCAATCAGCCGATATCTCTCTACTTACAACAATATTCTCGCCAATCGCTGTGATGGGCTGGCCGCGCGTCATCGACAAAATCCGACGCGCCATTGACTCGATGCCCAGACTAAAGCGAAATTCAAGATCCTCGTGAAAGTCACGCACCAAACTCACGCAATTCACGTTGATATGAAAGCGAAAAGGCTGCTGACGATGGTGAATATAATTGTCGAGTTCGACGGCGTACTCTTCGCCCACAATTTCTTTGGCCTTTTCTAAACAAATAATAATAAGAATTATTTATTACTTGTGACTCGAGCCGAATTGAATCGATCGAAAATTAACCGAACCAAACCAAAACAAATTGAAACGAGCCGGCTCGGCACATCTCCAATTTATTTATGTGTGTGCATTAAAAACTCACTAAACATCGCTTCTTCGAGATTCCAAATCTTTCCAGTTAAAGCCCCTGTGCAGAGATTTTGTAGGTCCGACGAGACCACGTTGTTTACGTAAACGGCCAAAGCCTATATAATGCGAATATGTTTCATTTCTGCCTTCGTTTCAATCATTTTCTCACAAAATAATAAATGAAAAATGCCAGTAAAATAACCAACATTCTTATAACTTTGAATCTGCTGAGGTTCGTCACCAAAAGCGTACTTGAATCGATCGAAAATCGACTCGAGCCGCGCGATTTCTTCGTGAAAGTCCGAATAGACGCACGAGTGCACCTCAGAGCGCAGCTGCTTCAGCTCGGCAATATAGGAAAGCTCGAATTTGCGGAATTGCTCCTGGCACATGTGAAGCTTTTTGTTGCGGAGACTCAGATCCAACTTGAGACGTTGACTGAAAAGATATTAAAAACAATTTTCCCACGTGGAAAATTTCCAAAAAAAGCATAGAGAGAAAATGCTTACATTTCTCTTGTAGCCAAGCCGGTAACGAACTCCAAATTCAGATGCATATTCTCAACAATTTCGCGGGCGTGATTGCTGTGACCTTCAAATTTTGTGCGAATAGCCCATTTTGAAATGGACTCCTATAGAACAAAAGATATTCGATAAGCAATGCCAATTAAATCAAACCAATTCCCAAGTTCTCTCACCTCAAACGTGGCCTCGAAATTCTGAAATTCAGCCTCGCGTTGTTGAGCGCCTTCGAGTTGATAGGCTGGAAAAATAAACGACAAAAAATGCGTGTTTAAATTTCACATATAAGCTTTAAGTCAAAGTTTAAAACTAAAAATATTCGAATTTTTTATCGATTTAAAATCGAATCGTATTTGTTCGAAATCAATGCAAAAAGAAAATTACTAGTAGTGACTTCGCCCTTGGCCTTTAATCGAGCTTCCAGAACTTCGCGAGCCGAAATGAAAAAACAGCGATTTTTCGCCTCGCTCTGCGAACACACCTTCATGTCATTGGAGAGAAAGTCGGCGAATCGGGACTCGTGTTGGCTTCGTAACTGCAAAAAAAGGAATTAAATTCTTTATGAAACCCTCTGATAAAGTTCCAAAAAGAGAATAATACCTCTTTTATCAAATTCTTTAATAAAAAAAAGTTAATAATAACCTACAGAAATCAAAAATTTCCCTTCTCAGTTAATAATAAAATTAATACGAAAAAGCGTAAGACCAACCAACGCTTGGCGATGTTTCGTTTCGGAGGTGCTGTTCTCCCAGCGATTGTTGAGAATAAAAATGTTAGGACGGGAAATTTTGTCTCGAACTCGGTGAAAGAAGTCCATCTCCTAAGAAATTTAAAAATTAAATTCCAAAAAAGGTAAGTTAACGGCATGCAAAATTTTTCCACATTTTTAAAAATCCACTTTGTCTCCGATTTGTCTTTCAAAAAGCTTAAATTTTTATATTTTAAAAGACTTAAAACAAAATGTAATCGGAATCGTAGAATCCAAAAATGACCTTATTTTTTAATTTGGTCACTTCTAGACCCTCATTGGTCGCCAAAGAGTTCTAAAATTGAAATTTTAATAAAACACCAATTTTTTAATAGAAATTTCGATTGCGCTAATTATTGGCATTTTGTTGAACTTTCAATTTTAGAACCCTTTGGCGACCAATGAGGATTGTCCGAATTAAAAAAATAAGGTTATTTTTGGATTCTACAACCTTGATTACATTTTGGTTTTTAATCTTTTAAAATATAAAAATCTAAGCGATTTGAGCTCATTAAAAGATTCGTCAGGGACAAAATGATTTTAAATAAATGTGGAAAAATTCCATTTTCCACAAAAAAGTTTTTTTTCAAGTGGAACAAATCCATTTTTGAACTTCCAAATAGTAATTTTCTATTTTTGACAATACTGGTTAAAAGAAAAAAACTAACAGCTCTCGTGAGCGTAGACTCGGAGTTACAAACGAGCACAAAAACGTCGGCGTCAAGACAGTGCTTGTCAATCCAGCCGTCAAACTCCTTGTTTACGTCAATTCCGGGACTGGAAAATAGAATTAATACTTTTTAAATTTCACATATATATTCACGCCCAAATATTCTTTTATTCTTTTCACCTGTCAACGATGACGACTTCGTTTTGCAAAAGTTTTGAAAGCGTCTTGGGATAGTAAACCTTGATCAGCGAGTCCTTACCCATTGATGTTAGGTTAATATTTTCAGAGCTTAACGCATGCCCGGCGCTGTCCAACTCGCTAATGGGAATAGGCGTGTCATTGCCCTCAACGACGCAATAATGTTCTGAGCCGGGCGCGCCTTCCACCTAATCAAAAAATAAGAAAATGTTTTAAACAACAAATTTTCGCCTGAAATTTTGACTAAACTCTTTTGGCTTAATCTCTAAAAAATATATTTTATTCTAAAAAGTTACTTTTTTCCAACATTTCCTAAAAAGCAAAAGCCAAAAGTTCTCAAATTTAATTCCCAAATTCATAAATCCTATTTCACTCCATTAATCAAAGACCCACTTGCAAAAAGCAGCACGTGGTGTGTCCCATGCCCTGCGGCAAAACTTTTGAGTGCAACATCGCGTTAATGACACTGCTCTTGCCGTTACTCGTCCTAAAACGAATTAACTCATTCTCAACGTATGACTTTTTCTAATTCCTTCAAAAAATAAATTCAAATTTCCACCTTCCAAAAAAGACAACTTTCATCTTGTTACGATCGAACATTTCCTTAATGGCATTTATGGACTTGCGAAAATTTTCAACCTCCTTAATCTTGTCCACTGGCACAAACTTTTGTTGATTCTCTTCTATGGCTAAAAAATCGATTTAAAATTTGTCGTTTCATATAAAGTATGTTTTACCATTATAAAAGTCGGAGAGTTCGTCCACGTATTTGCCCAAATCGGCATAGATTTTTCCCATAAACTCTTTCGCTTCGGCGAAACGATGCAATGGCTCATCGGACACAGTTTTAGCTAAAAATTTTAAATTTCAAAAATAATAAAAATTTTATTATAAAAACAGCATAATTTATTGCCTGTATTCGGTATATGCTTAATCGAACCAGCCATATTTTCAGCAACTGATAATTTTAAATTAGCAATGATGGATAATAATATAATTCAGTATCTATAGCTTAAAAATAATTTAAATGTTAGCAAGAAAATATTAAAGTAAAAAAAAATAAAAATGTAAATTGCAAAAATAAAGAATAAAATTTTCTTAGATTAGAATCGACGTAAAATTTTTGAAATCATTAAATGACGTGCTTAAAATGCTTAAAAAAAGAAGACGTGCCTGAACGATGGAAAACTTCAAAAACAATAATTATACCGAAGAAGAGCGATAGAGAAAACATAAAAAACTGCAGACCGATAGCTCTATTACTAACTCCATACAAAGTCTTCATCAAAATATTACTAAACAGGATGCCACGGCAATTAGATGAGCAACAGCCTCGTGAACAAGCGAGATTCAGGAGCTGATTTTCGACGCTAGATCATCTATAAACCATCAATCAAGTACTGGAAAGATGCAGATAATGCCAAATTCAACTATATGTGGTGTTCGTCGATTACGAAAAAGCCTTCGACTCATATTTTGGTGACCACACGACTGCAAAAGACCACCCGGAAAGATGGCGAAAGTTGATAGAAAAGCGCATAGGACCTAATTGAAGACAATTAGCAAAAGACAGAAAACAATATAAGCGGAGATTGTATGATCAGCCACGGGATAACAACGTGTGACACGAATCTTCAAGTGTTCAAGTGAAGTAAATGACGTATAATTTGCTTAGAGAAAAGATAATTTTATAAACGGCAATTATAATATCCTTTTTTAGAGTTAATAATATCCATAGATAAAACGCATTTACAATACCCACCACGTTAAAAACTCGAGACAACCCCATGACGTCATCGACAAAGATTAAAAAAGATTAAAAAAAGAAAATTTATTTTTAACCTTTCAATTCAAAAAAATAATTGGCGAAACGCAAGCGCGTATTCAAATGGGTTTTTGTCCCGACGAGACATATTTCTACAGAACACAAATTTCTATTTTTTCAGAAATTTTTGCTTTTTTTCTCTTTTTCGTTTCGCTTGAATTTTTTGGTTGACCCGTTGCTGATCGTTTGCTCATTGATTCTGCCGTTTTTTAACATAATTTCTTCAAATTTTGGCTCAAAAACAATTTTATACTCTCGTAAAACCTTTCCAAAAGAAAATCAATTCTAAACAAATTAATTTGAACGATGTAAATAAATAGTTCCTTTACTCGAAATTTCTTTCAATTTTTACTTATTTTTAAAGCTGATTTCTCGCCTATTACGCTACTTTATAAAATGGAATGGACGAGGAATTCTTTCAACCGTTGGTAAATATCGAATTCGACGAGGAGGAGGCCGAATTCAATGGATTTATTCGCAAGCATTTGGTTGGTTTAATGAAATTTTAATTTCAATTCACAAAATTTTATTTTTAGATTTGTTTTCTTTCCGGAGTTTTTCTCTATTTCTTCAGCTTTTACATAATTCGGTGTTTTCTTATACGCAACGACAACGACGAACTTTACACCGGCGACGAGGACTTTTTGGTTTATAGGGTTTCGTAAGTTTTTTGATATTTTTTAATCGGTGTTCCCTGAGGGGAAAGGAACTTTTCTCACATTTTTAGCATTAGAAATTTCATCCAAAATTTTCTAGAGTATGGATGTGCAGCGCGTCTTTGGCGGTGGCGTTTGGCGCCAACATTCTTCTGCCATTTTCGATGATCGGCTTGGAGATTCTCCATCTCTATCCAGACAACTTCTATACAAAGTGGCTGAACGGCTCGCTACTGGTAAGCATGTGGAACTATGTGTTCTTTCTCAGCAACGTGTCGCTGTTCGTCTTCCTTCCATTCTCATATTTTTTCATCGAATCCCAGGGGCTGAGCTTTCCGCGTCGGCCGCAGCGGCCGTTTCTAGCACGCGTCTACGAGACGTTGCTCGTCTGCGCGCTCGTCATCATCGTGCTGATTGGCATCGTTGACGTGGTATACTCACTGGTGCTGCAGCACTCGCTTATCTCCTTTTCATTCTTCTACTTTGCCTCTCTGTCCACACCGCTGCTCTATTCGTTCGTTTCGTCGCTGGGCGTCTTTGTTCTACTCTTATCTACGCCGTTCGGCTTTGCTCACATGTTCGATCTGTTCTCCAATTCTCTGAAGAACTCTGGGGCTTTGACGACGTCGTCGTCGTCTCGATCTACCAGCAACGAATCCACTAACAAGTCGACGACAACAAGTCACGAGGAATTTCTCGTCTTAACGACGTCTGTTGAGCGGTTGAAGGCCAAAAACTTTGAGGTGAGTTAATTTTTTTCTCTTCATTCTTACATTTTACCTCACTCTTTCAGCGACAACAACGTCGGCTAGCCAATAGCGGTCGCATTTCAACGACTACCACGCCATCGTCATCAGCGCAAAGCTCGTACCACGGGCTGGTCTCGTTTTCCTACCAGAACGGTGCCGCCGCCGGCCTCAGTCAAACAGCCGTCTCCAGCTTTGTGTTAATGGGCGCCGACGGTGACGCGGCGACAATTCACCGACGGAAGCAATCCCCAGATACGTCGGCTACTGCATCGTCAGTTCTTCTGTCAACTTTATCGTTTCTTCCTGGCCTGGCCGACTTCATTCGGCATCCATGCCGGCGGCTATCGATGCTGTGGACCGGCGATCGATTGATGCCACGCGACTCGATTCTGCTAGCGCATCTAAGACCCACGTGGATTCGGTGTTTACTCGTCTGGAATCTGCCGGTCATGATGCTCGTCCTCATCTTTTTTGCGGTTAGTCCAATTCATTCGCAGTATTGATTACAATCAATTATCTTTTGCTGTTTTTCTCAGACTCTTTCCGTGGCGATGGTCAGCGTGAACGCGCTGAAATTGCTGTTCGGCTTTCGCGCCCTGCCGGACTATGTTCAATGCGTCGAGGTTCATCAAAGGCATACATTCGGCATGGTCGGCGCTCTGGTGGAAATCGCCGTTATTCTGTGGGGATTTTTTTCCAATCTGAATTGAGCAAAAACGATTATTTTTTCTTCTTCAGTTACATTATTTTGGCCTCATTCGTCGGCGTCTACTCGCTGCCGATAATCCGCAACATTCGACCGCAACTCGGTCGCACCTCAATGACGTGCGTAATCCTCAACTGCGGCATTGTCCTGCTGCTCAGCTCGGCGCTGCCGGTGTTGGCACGTATCCTCGGCCTCACGTCGTTCGACTTACTCGGCGCCTATGGTCAAATCGACTGGATCTCCAACTTTGTTCTCGTCATCTCCTATAACGTGATTTTCGTCGGCTGTTCCATTTTCAGTCTGGTGAACAAGTTCACGCTTCCAGTACGCCGTGAGCTCATTCGACGGTAAAACGAAAATATTTTCACTTTTTTATCCCAATTCTCTTTAATCGCAATTTCTTTTAAGGTTCTCCACGTTGTGGAACAACAATCGTCGCAGCTTCTCGTTGAACAACAACAACGAGAAGAACAATTCGAATGGTCTCAGCAACGTCTCAAACGCCGCCAACGACTCGTTTGACTTTGAATTTGTTCCTGATGACGCGTCGGACGAGTGGCACAACAATTCACAAATGCATGACGCCCATGGAGATGTTGAAAACGTCGTTCCTTTGCCAAAAACCACAACGAACAGTGATGGTGGACTTCTCGTAGTAGCGAATGGCTCTCCACCAGTGATGACGACGATAAAACGAAAATCCGATTGACTCCTAGAAATTCTCTCTAGTTTTTTCTTTCTTTTTCGTGTTTGGCACATAAACTCTAAGACAAATTTTTTGCTGCAATTTTTTCTAATTTACGGGTTTGTATCTAATTTCGTGTGATTTTTTCTCTGTAAAATAAATTGTAATGATGAAATATATAAATATGCGATATGCCTATATTTTTTTGTATTGATTTGAGTCTATTCCTAGCAGGCTAATGAATAGTGAAAGTAATCCCATTACTACTAGTTTCTCGTATATCAAATTTTATTGATCTCATTCTTTTTTTCCAAAATAATTTTTGTCACGTCAAATTTTTTTTGTATTCTCACCGATTCCTAATCACTTTCTTCTTTTTTTTTCTTTGAATAAAATACCCTCTCCAAGTCTTAATAAATTCTTTTTTCCCTTATATTATCATTTCCTCTCTACACGGCTACGGGTTGATTTGCTTATAAATTTTCTTATTTCTTTTTTTTTCACAATTCATACAAATGCAGAGTGCTCATAAAATTTTTTTTTCAAAGAAATGCGGCCCGCCTCACTATTATTTTATTCTTTTCTTTGTAGTCCCAAAAAATATCTTTAAGCTCACCAAATTCCCATCTTTTCACGAGTTGTAATTTTTCTAAATATAATAAGTCTAAAAAATGGGTTAGAATTATTTTCTAACCTCTTGTAATTTTATGTACATAGCTAGCCGATATTCTCACTTGCCACCTATTCTTTTTTCAACGAATCGTTTCATCGAAAAATAAAGAATTTTATTCCAATTTATTGGTGTTTTAGAAATAAAATTTTGATTCGTTCGAATCGAAAATATCTTTATCCTTTCTCTCACAACTGCCTTGAAGATTTTACCCTATTCAATCCGTTCAAATATATTATCTTTTTCAGGCCTCATCACATTTCGCATTTTAGCGCCAGCAGGAAAAAAAATGAAGTTGAATCCGTTCGTCTCGTCGTCGTCACGAAAATCGCGCAAGCGCCACTTCAGCGCGCCATCGCATCTCCGCCGGCGAATTATGTCGGCGCCATTGTCCAAGGAGTTGCGCGTCAAGCACGGCGCTCGCTCTATTCCCATTCGGTACGTGTTTTCCCTCTCTTTCTCTTCCATTGCTCATATGCATATCAATTTGCAATTTTTTTCTCGACCTCGGAGAGATTTTCTATTTCAAATTCTCCTAACGTTATTATATGGGGCGATGTGCCAAACTTTATACGAAGAAAATTTTAGCGTGGAGGACGAGGTGACGATTGTACGCGGCAATCACAAGGGCAACTCCGGACGAGTGATTCGCGTTTATAGGAAGAAATTCATCATCCACATAGACAAGATCACCCGCGAGAAGGCCAACGGCGCCACCGTCCACATCGGTATCTCGCCGTCGAATGTGGCGATCACTAAACTCAAGCTGGACAAGAACCGCCGCGACTTGCTCGAAAGAAAGTCGGAGGGCCGCAAACGCGTCACCGGTCAGCTCAAGGGCAAGCACACCGAAGAGACCATCGTCGAATAAAAGGGAGCTTTTCGCGGGGAAAAGAAAAATCATCGGAATTTTGTTGTTGAGTTAATGTTATTTTGTTTTTTTTTAAGAAAATAAATTCAGTTACACATTGAATATTTGACTCTAGAATTGTTTATAATATTATTAGACGGAATGTTGGTTGCACATTTTTTTAAAGCAAAAAGAAAAATCGAAAAATGTAGTCTAGTTATGCCCCGAACGCTGTACGCATTAGCGGCTCCTTGTCTAGATGAACAAGTTCGCTACCTGAGCGTTCCGCACTGACGATGAGAGGCAATCGGTTCGCCGCCGTATGGGTGGCGTCGTCGTCTGGCTGACGATCACGTCGTAATGTGCCGTTCGTCCGTCGAATAATCTCGCCGATTTGTAGGCCTTCTCCGAGCGGAATCGGCTGGCCGTCGGGCGCGAAGCATGGCGTGGTGACCTCTTTGCGTAGAACCGTGTCCACGTCCACTTGCGAGAAGAACGCCACCGACTGAAATAAAAATAAATGATCGTCTATTTTTTAATATTAACGAATGTATGAAAAGGGGGGGTCTTATTCTTGGAAGATCCGAATACTCCTTTCATTTCCCCTAAATTGCTTACCATCGGCAATTCGTTGATGCCGAGTTTGCTGGAGATGGCGCTTCTCGTGTACATATTGCTCAGCACAAGCGCCAACGCGCAGCGATACCTGTCCTCGTTCTTCACCAGGTATCGGATCTACAATCGAATCGAATTGAATATTTGCTCTTTGTTTCATTCAAAACACAATATATATACTTTTTCTAGGATCTAATAAAAGTTTTTTTTACGCTCCAATTAAAAGCAGACAAATATAAACCTCGTCGTGAATAGAGATAATAAAGCGGGCCTGAATGTCGTATTCGTTGCACAACCATGACATACACACCAAAAGCATGTGTAAAAAGTCGACGGCACTCGATTGAACGAACTGAAAAAAATTTGAGTTGATTTGAGTTGAATGTGATTTCTTTCGATTTTTTCGAAAAATGCATCCACCCAATTGATGACGGAACGTTTGTACTTTTTGGAGAAAGAAATCGCGGCCGACGAACTCGGATTGGGCACGGGCGGCTCGAGCGCGCGACTCAGCCGACAGCCGAGAATCGGCGTGACCGGATGCGGATCGCGTGAGCGCAACTCGAGAAAGTTGAACGTGTAGGACTCGCTGAAAGAAAAATCGGGGTAAAGAGAAACTCATAAAAAGTGATATAAAAAAGTATAAAAAAAATTGGTTACAATCCGCCGCGATACAGCTGAACTTGAGCGGGATAGTTGCGGTAGAGGTGCATATAGAGCTTCTCCGGACACGAGATCTGCTCCGTAAGGGCTGCGTACCTGGGTTCGTCGCGAATTTTTTGCAGCATCCATTTCTCGAAGATTCGACTCATTTCACTGAAAAATGCATATGTGCCAAATGAGAGAATTTAAAAGTTTTCAAAATCACAAAAAAAATTAAATGTAAATGCTTTTGTGGAGAAAATATATGCGCCAAAAATGTGTTATCACCCGTGCAGCTTGCAATAAACTGGAACAAAATGGCGGCAGTCGATGAAGAGGCCCTGTCGGGCGACGTATTCCGGCCGACAAACGTACTTAATAAAGTGTTCGTACTCCGTCGTAAACGCGGGATTCAACTCGTAGAACCTGTGAAAAAAATATATTATCAGGTTAATTTCCCAGAGAGTTCAATACCAATTAAGACGGCCACCTATTGATTGTTTCGACAGTTAAAAAGTTGGTCAATGAGAGTTAAAACAAAAATTTCAGAAACAAAAAAGGAACGCTCACATAAAAGCGTTGCCCTTTGTGGTGGAGAATAGCCGATCGCTGATCGTATGCGCCAATCGATCCGCGACGCCTTTCTGCTTGAGAAAATCAATGGCGTGTCCTTTACCCGCGCCGTAAAGCCGTGCGTAGTTGAGCACTTTGGCGTGATCGCGGGTCACTTTGGACTCGCGTGCCACCACCGAATGCAAGTCCGTCCCATTGGCCTTATCACCTAAGGGGTGTAAAAATATTGGAATGTTTGTACGAATTTTAGATACCAATTTGAGAACATCCGATGCTTATAAACAAAAAAAGGGGATTACCCGCCAAAAGCATATTGCTGAATGCGGTGGCGCCGGCGTGCGGCCGTCCGCCGTCGGCGGTACTAATCGCGCTGTCACCGAACAACGCGGCAATCCACTGCTCCTGCGAATCCACGTCTGCGCCAACAATTCGCCAGCCCGGCGGACACTCCACCATTGACTTGAGATCCGAGCCGATGGTGCCCTTCTATATATAACACAATGGCACATAAACTGCTGGAATAAAATAAGCAAAAAGTCTATTAAAACCTTTCCGAGATAAAAATTGTCTTTTTAAGGCAATTTTAAATTTCCAGCAAAGAACCAAACCTTGGCGTTTGTGGAGACCAGCCAAAGCTTGTGGACGGCTCGCCGAGTCACCGTTCCGCACGGAATAATCGATGGAGCAATGGCGCCGACTTCCGCTTTTTCGTCCAGCCAAACGGCCAATTGCTCTTGAAAACGTTCGCTAAAAAGCAAAAGAATTAATTAAGAGAAATGATTAATCAATACAATTAAATAGATTTAAAATTAATCCACGAACCGATAATTGCCCCAAAAGCGAGTAACGGATCGAGCGTTGAGAAAGTCCTTTAGCACGTCGCCAAACCGAAAGGCCCAAAGCTCCTTTTGCTCGAACTGTTCCCAATAATCCTTTACGAACGGACTTCCTACGTTGTCAGCGGTACCTTTCTGAAAATGTCATATATGAACGATAGGCTCAATCCATCTTCCAGCCCTATTCCAAAAAAAAAAGAAATCCAAACAGAATGCGGAAGACGGTAAAAGTCAAATGCGGTGCCGACTTCCGCCAACGGCCAACCCTGGAGAATGACGTCGTCGACGCCGTTGCTACGGTTTCGCTCAATCAGCTCGAGAATAGCCCTGAAAAATGCGAAAATTTCCTGGATAAACTCATTATTTGCTCACCTATTGGGCAAAACTACGTGGCTGCCACGCTTTAATAACACCGTCTCGTTGTCCTGCCATGGAATACCGGACGCACTCACCGACGTGGGATCCACGTCCAAGCGTATGCCTAAAAATGGAAAATTTGAATAAGCACTTTGTCGTTCATTACTTGACCTTTTCGCGGAACGAGAAATCCCCAGCCGTAGTCGTGTTTGTAAAAAAGCGGATAGGGTCCATAGCAGAGACCAAACACGCGAGGCATGTCGCGATTCATCAGCCGCAGTTGTTTGGCCTTCAGTTTTTCGACGGAATTCGTTTCGCTGGCTTGTTCGTTCTCTGCCTTGTCGCCGGCGAAGAAGACGTCCTCACCGTAAGGAACAATGTCGCGTTTGAGCTTGAAAAAGTTCTGAAACCAAGCGGGAATATTCGAGTCGCGACCGCGTCGCCAGTCCGACACCCACATCCAAGGATCGGCTTCAAAGCTATAAAGCAACGAAATGCTCCAATCATTATATCATTGTCCATTCACGGCCATATTATAGAAACAAATAAAAAGACTCACCCCGGCTGACGCGTCGTTTTCTCGCCATTGTCTTCCGCGTTACGATCGTCCAACTCGAGCGCCAATTGTCGCGCGCAGTCGACGACAGCGCGCGCAGCGCTATCGCGCGTCTCACCGGCTTCGCGCTCGCATTTCGTGAAGAATGAGCGCCAATTTTGTGTTACCGGTAAATAGGCACTCGCCATCTCCAACATACCGCTGTACGTCACGCGGCTGGGAAACCTATAAGAGGAAAAATGTTTAGACTTGACACGATGTGTTAGAGACATCTCAGTGCTTGGCTTGAGCCCTTCTGGACACTCTAGTTCAAATAAGTAAGATAAAAATGGACAAATTTAATTAAGAAACCTTTCGCGGAACTGCGGGTATAACGCGCAAAACACCTCGAACGTCGCCAAAACGTCGTTCGCGCAATAATTTGTCAAAAGCTAAAATTGTAAAATTGTTAAATTAAAAACCTCCTTTCACTCAAAAACCTGAAAATTGTCGCGAATCGTGTAAATGTCCTCTTTGACGAACACGTCCTGGTATTGTTTCTCGAGCACGGCGACGGAATTCTCGCCACAGAATTTCGCGTGAACCGCCTCAAGAGAGTTCTTACAGACGCGAAGACGCCACGCTTCCAGCCATTCCTCCTATGAGACAAAAAAATAATTGAATAAATGCGTTCAAAATAGCCGAGTTGCCAGATTGGTTAGCGAATGAGCTGCTCTTCCCCCTTCGCCGAATCGCTCAAGAAAATAGTTCAAAATATCGTCCAAACTAATTAAGCATAAAATGGTTTCAAAGTATCGGTTCTATTTCGCTCAATCGGCCCCAGTTGTCCTAGCCATAAGGAAATTAGCAAACCTCAGCGACGGCTGCCGAGTCGCTGCGCTCAAACATAAGCCGCTGATGGTCTGCCATTCCACAAATAGCGGTGCTCATCGACATTGTGTCCCAAAAGCGGGTCGGCGTCTTCAGCTGAAGATATTGCTCGCGGACTCGTGAACGATCGTAAGCGACGTTGTGGCCGACGACAAGTTTGGGCTTCTGCCCAGATGAAGTCGCGAAATCTGCCTCCAGCGGAATGAGATGCTCCAGCCGAGGCAGCGACGGAACAGCGTGGCCGTCGATCAGTCGCAAGCTGCACCATGAGTACCATCGCGTCGGCGACATGGCAATAGCAAGCGTAGGCAGCTGGCCGTCTCGGACGCATACCTCCACGTCGAAAAAGAGCAACGTCTCGTCGGGATAGAACACCGAGCCAGACGGTGCGCCAGTCGCCGGATCGTAAACAGTCCAACCGGGTGTGAGGCTCCATTGTGAAGGGAGACGTGGTGTTGTTTTTATCCTACACGCCTCTTCCAGCAATGCCTCATAGCTGAAATAATGACATAAATTAGATGAAGTATTGTCGGAAAAACAGGAATTCAAAAAAATTATATAAAAATACCTTTGAAATTGCTCCTGAGCGAGCTGCTCAAAGTGAGACATCAAATCGCCATCAGCACGTAATCGTGGTAGGTCGAGCCGATTTAATACGTCGGTTAACGAGGACCTCCCGGTGTTTTCATTCTCGCTACTGCAACTTGGTTTCTGCGAGTCGCATTCCGTATTCGCACCAAAAAGATGGCGCTGAAGACGCGGCGGCACCAACTCAATTCGAATCAACGAGTCCTTTGCGTTCGTCGCCAATTTTCGTACAAAATTCAACAGCATGCACAACCAAAGAGAATATGAATAAAAAAGTCCAATAAATCCAAAACTACGCAAAAAAAAGTATATAAAAATGATTGTTGTGAATTCCTATGGCTAGAAAAAAATAATTCTCTCACCGGTTGGACTCAATTTTTATCCATACCATAGCTACACTTAAATGGGTTCAATAAATGAGCTCAATAATACCTAAGTTTAATCAATAGCACCTAAAATTCAATCGAGCAGCGTCTAATCTCAATTAGCCCATCGATAACAAAAAATAATCAAAAAATAAGAATTTTCTTTTCATTTAAATCGCTTTTATCTCGTGGCGACTGCCTTTTTTTAAATTATTTTTTCAAATTTATTTTTTTAAATTAAAATATTTTAGGAGTGGTTACTTATTGTCGGATGGAGCAATGGCCACATCTCAAATTTCGTGAAAATGTGTTTCACACAAAAAGTGTTTTGAAATTGAATTTAATATGGTGCACAAATTTCAAAAAATAAACGCAAAACCAAGAATATTTTTGAAATTTATTTTTGTTACTTTTGAATGGTATCGTTGCTTAACATCTTATAACATATTTCTCGTCATTTCCTTTTGAATATATGCAATTGAGAAGAAAATTTATTTTTCTAATAAAAAATAAATAAAATTTTGCGTAAAATTGTCATTTTTTAAGTAAAATTAAATGAAAAATTAAGGCAAAAGTGTAAATAAGTAAAAAAAAAGAAAAAAGGAGTCGATTAGAGAATAAATTACTTAATAAATTAATTGAATTAAAGTCGAAGAATAAGTAGAAAATAAATAACAAATAATTTTCATTTTGCTTAAACTTTTTTCAAAGTTCTAATCACCATCGTGAATGATTTAGTTTTGTGCTCGTGGAATGATTTGCTTCTTCTTTTTCAGCTTCATTTATCCATGCTCCTCCTCTTCGCCCCATTACTCCTCCTTCTTCCCTTCCTTCAGCTCTCTCCACCACTCTTTCGCGCTCGTTGTCCACGTGGACGTAAAGCGCGCCAACGGAAGGCGTTTGTCTGGTCGCGGCGCTTCTGGAACGCTGCTCCCGACCGGAGTCCTCTCTAATTCTGCCCGTTGTTGTCGTGCGAATCGCGGATTTTGAATGAGTAAATTCCTACGAAATGTCACAAACATTTTAAAACTTTTCTCAGAATTTTCTGTCCAATAAAATCAATTTTATAATATTTTTTGAGTTTACTTTTAATTGACGTCCCTCGATGGGATGCACTCGACTGCCGGGACCGCTATTCCCTCCAGACGTAGCGGACGTACCCATCGGCATTGACAAGGATGGCGTTGTGGGAAGACCGAGACCCTTAAAGAGGTTCAACTTTAGGTTCAATTGTGAGAGGATAGTTTTCTCTTTGGGCAATGACACAACGCCGCCACCGGTTTGCGCCGTCGCGCTCGCGTAGTTGGGCGGTGGCATACTAATAGGCGGAGCTTTCGCGCTTGAAGTGGCTTCAACAAAAAGTGTCGCATTCGCTACGCACTCCATTATCTGACTCCATTTTATACGCGTGAAATGCAGCCGATAGTCGGGCATCTCGCAGAGCGCCTTCAACTCTTCCAGACTACCGGCCGCCAGGACCAGCTGCTGAAGCTGGTCCTGGCGAATTAGTTGACGCCAGCGAGCTGAAAGTATTAAAAAAAGTTATAAGAATTGTGTTATCTATTCATTTTTTATACAAATATTATCTAAAATACTAAAATAAAATCGATACCAATTTCCTGTTCGGTGAGTTTCCGCGGTCCGAATCCGCGTATCGAGTCCGCGCAATGTATCAATTTTTCGCGCATCTCCTCGCTCATTTTTTGCGTCACTTTTTGTGGTACGTTCTCGTCCGTACGCGGAATGGAATATTCGCCTATACAAAATTATTTTCCCTTTCAATCTTTCCTGAAACTTCCCCCAATTTCAAACGGACCTTCATCAGAGCTGTGCAAAATGATATTATCATCATGGTCTTGTTCCGGTTGGGCGGCTTTGCGTATCTTCTGTCCATTAGCGAGTGTGCGCGCGCCCTGCACAGCGTCGATGTGAACGCGTTGTCTCGTCTCGGCTGTGTGATACACCTCGGTGATCGAGCGTAACGGCGCGTGAAGCGGCGAAAGTGGCGCGCCGTCGTGCGCGTACCACCCCGTGTCGCGTTCCACCACTGTAATCTCGTCGCTTTCGTCGGAATTTTTCCTGCTGCTGCCACTGTCATGTTCAGACTCCAATAAGAGGTTCGCGCAATTACTGCCTCGGTCTCTGCAAAATGGCATAATTTCAACCATTCTATTAAATGAAATTTCTCTCCCTCCCCTTCCCCTCACCTCTTCAAAGTTCGTTCTCGCCATTCCGCATAGGAATTCGGCGCGCGGATCAACTCGCCGCTGTGGGCGTGCGCAAAATGAAGCGCGTCTCGAAACGCTGCACTTGCCGCCTGTCGTTCGCGCTCTTCCAGTTTTTCGGCTGCAGCTAAGGGACGTCGCGATCGTTCTGCCTCCAACGGTACGTCCACTGCGCGTACCGCATACTTGTGCTCGCGTGAATCCGGATCGTGACCTTTTGGATGGTGTTGAGGCGCTTTTGGACGCTGGCCATCCGCGAGTAAATAACCCTGTGGGCCACCTTTGCCCACCCACCAGGGTCCGTCGTCCTCGTCGGCGGGACATCGCATCTCGCCGTTGCTAACCGACGACGAGGAGCATAGAGAATGCGACTCGTCTATTAATAAGATTTTGTCCCATAATTATTTCAAAAATTTTACAAAATTCTAAGCCCTACTCTGCGATAATGGTGAATTGGCGGCTGAGCTGTGCTGTCCGGTGCCGCGACTTTTATATCTGCCGTACATAGGGAGAAGACGTTGTGCGCCGGCGTGCGCTTCTCCGCCCGCGCAACCGCCGGCAACGTTAATCGGCGCGGTAATATCCTGCGCGACTTGCTTCATTAGCGAGGCGTCGCGGCGTTGGCGTTGTGCGTAGCGTAAACACCCGAATAGGCACAACAAGAACACAAGGACGAACAAAATCAGAAGCAAGCTCAGAAGGATCGCGACCATGTTGTTTACGGATGCATTGTCAAATTGGCGCGACGACGTGCCGCCAGCTGCAACCGCAAAGCCCGATGCATCCAAACCAGAAACTCCAGGCTGGCTTCCGACCAAATTGGCAATGGTCTTCGGATTGGATAACCCAAATCCGGACTCATTGTCACCCGCGGCCAAAGTGTTTAAATTGACGCTTTGCGGATTTCCGCCCAGGTCCACGCTTTGCCCGGTCACATCGCCGGGACGTCCGAGTGGCATAATGCCGGGAAGATTGGCGTTTGTCAGGGTCCTGCCACGCCCGTCGAATGGCGTACGCTGCAGCAGAGCAAGATCTTGTGCGGAGCTTGAAAGAACGCTAAAAATTTGTTAGGTTATATAATTCGAGATAATTCGAGATTACTAATTTGAGGTTAATTTTAAAAAGTTGCCAAATCAAGTCAAATACAAAATTAAAAAAGAATTACTTTCGATTAATGTCGAATGTGGGATTGACTTGCGGTAGGCGAAACTCGACCACGTCGGGCATACCTCGCAGGCAGCGAAAACTAAAGTTGAGGTCGTCCTGCAAAACTATGCCAGGAAACTGCGCGAAGCGTAGCGTGTTCTCGAAGACGTTCGGTTTCAGCTGGAAAAAAAATATTTTGCTTAAATCAAATTAAAAAAAAGTTAAATCAAATCCATTGATAATGAATCTTATTATATTGTTGAATGCTCTATTTCATTTTTTTTCAAAATGCGTACCTGTTTAGTTTGGCAGGGATCGTTGCGTAGCACGATTTGCACAACGTATCGTAGCTCGCCGTTTCCACGCATTCGACATTCCGGCCGGTTGGATTCGCCGACAAGAATCCAGTCCGTGAATCGAGAGCGAAACTCCGGATTGAAGCGAATGTGGACGATGATCGCATCCGCTCGGCATTGTGGAACCACTTCAGATTGAATGAAATTATTAACAGAAACAAGATCAATGTCCGGAGATCCTAATACGCGGTTCGAATTCTAACTATTAAAAAACTACACTATCAAGTCTGTTGGGCATAAAGTATCTAAAATTCTAAGTCAATGTCTAAATTTCTTTTAAAAAATGTCCAATTCCTGCTTAACTACGATACCTTGAACGCGTCGATTGGCCACCTGCGGGAGTAGCGCGCCGTTTTGAGCAATCTGCGCGCCGCCAAACTTGACTATCATAGTGAGAAGAGTACAAAGCGCTATTATCACTACACGACTTCCGGTAGTAAAACGCGGCACTGCAGACATCAATGAAAGAAAATTATCGAATCGAAAATTTCGAAAATGCCATTTTTATCTAAAAAAAGAAAATTTTCATAGATAATTATTATCCCAACGGATATCAAATAAAAATATATGCTTACAGTATTTTCTGATTACGGTATGTTTGCAAAAATATTCAAAAAACGTGTTCTTACAAAAAAATAAGCTCATTGTAAATTGAAAAAAAAGTTGAAAATCACTCAAAAGTGGATTATCCATATCATTTCACAAACACTTTCCATTCTGATATCATTCAACAGCATAATTCTCATTTAAATCCCATTTATAGATTAAATAGTGGTTTAACAAGGGACAATTTTGAAAAGGTGCAAAAGAGAAGAGATCAATTTTGGAGGAATTTTTACCATTAAGGGATTGAGATTAATCGGATGATGTAAAATGATTTGGCACTAAAGTTAAATCACATCATTTTTTACATTTTTAGCAAATCATTATTGAAATCAGTTAAACTTATTATTACAATAAAAACTTTAGAAAAAAACAAAACAAACAGATTTTTTGATTATTAAAATAAAAATAAAATAATTAAACGAATAAATAAATATAATTGCCTTGAATGTTGTACATGGCGCATCGCACATCACACACATCATTTTTACACATATACAAATTCACACATATCTCTTTAATTAAGAGCTGAATTTTATTGTATACGGAGAGTAATTTACCTCATCCAGTAAAAAGAAAAAAAAGGAAAAATCAATAAATAATAACAAAATTCGAGGAAAAGGGTAAAAAATATAGTAAAAAAAGAGAGGAATGTGGATAACAATTGTAAGGATAGTAAGTAATTGTAAATATAAATGAATAGGCAGTAAAGAATAAAAAATTGGTAATAGTAATAAAGTAATCATATTCTCCTTTACTCGAAAATTGGAAAAAATTTTACGCTTTTTCACACATTCTGATTTATTTTTTCAACTTTTTCTCCCATTTCGCTCAAAATTTCCAAATGATTTTATTGTATAATAGTAAAATTCTCAGTTCTCTCATATTTTCTTATATTATTCTAGCTAATAATCGCGTCTTCGGACACTGCCATAAGCCACGGTTTGTGACTAACACCAAAGAAAATGCTAGCATTTTTTTAGAAAAAAATTTTTTTCAGAAAAAATATGAAATGAAAATGAAGAAAAAGTTTAGCCAAATAAAAATTAAAAATGAATTCGAAGATAAATTACTGCGAGATAAAAATCGATTCGAACAACGTCACCTGAGGACAAATGTACAAATTAAGAGACAATAGCGAACTTCTGATTTCCCTTTTTTTCTCTCGCCCTCTTTTTCGATTTGCCTCATTTCTCCCTTTATGTAATAAAAGAAAAATAAAGAAAATAAATTTTTTTTGGAATAATCCCTTAAATCCCAATGGGACCACGAGCTTACAAAATTGAAAGAAAAACGATTAAAAAAAGAATTTATTACAGAAAGAAAGTGTGAATACTAGTAAAGTACAATATTAATTACTAAATAAAAAACCAAAATTAAGTTTTTCAATCTTAAATTAAATAAAATAATATCCAAGCTTAAGCTTGTAATATAGCTTAGTTTTAAGAATTCTCTTCCAGGAATTTTTTATTTTTTACCGTAAGAAAGAATGTTCATTAAGGTCAACGAGGCGCCAAAAACAAAATAAAAATTCAAAATAAAAAACAATTTCGAGGCTCAAAACTCAAAAACCTCAGAGTCAACTGTAATTTTTTTTGTTAAAAAGCGTAACGTGACTAATTATTTCTCAAATTCATTAGTGAGATGAAATGATGTAATCATTATTCGCGAATTTGTATTTGTGATGTATCAAATCTTTTTCTCTAGTTATTATTCGCATACTTGTTTCGCTTTTTCGTGATGTGATGCAAGGGATCAACTTAGCTCTTTCCTTCATCCTCATCGGATCATCATAATCACCTCTCACTCTTTATTTTCACTTGCCGGACTATATACTTGTTTTTGCAATCTTGTACTTGCTTTTTTCTTGCAGCTTACATCATTTTTTAGCCTTTTATTTTCACTTTTTTTTATTTTTTAAAGCACAATAAAAAAATTATTAAAAAATTAATTTTAGGTTAAAATTTCTCAGTTTAAATTTACATATAAAAATTAAAAGTTTTGTAATAGTTTTGTAATAAATAATAATAATTTTTGTAATAGAGCTTATAAAAATTATTTTAAGCCCGAAATATCCCACCCCCAATCCTAGTCCGCTCTATAATTTATTCCCAAATATAATTTATTCCCAAATGTCGTTACCTCATTATTCATTATTTATTGTTTCACCTTATTTTAATTTAATTTATTGTTTTTATTATCAGTCGCGATTTATCGTAAATAAATTAATTAATTAATTAAAGTTATCATACAAAATTAATTATTTATAGTAATTACATTAAAAAAATACAAATTTATTTTTTTAAATGATAAAATAGTTCAAAAAAAAAAATTAGGTCCCGACGGGACTCGAACCCGCAATCTTCGGTTCCGAAGACCGACGCCTTATCCATTAGGCCACGAGACCTAGTAGTGGAAGCGCGCAAAATTTTTAAATGAATATATTGAAGAAATTTTTGTAAGAGTAAATTGGAAAAAAATAAAAAATTAATCATTTACCCATTAAAAAAAACAACGTTAAATATGTTAATACAGGGTTGGGCAAAAGTTTTGACCCATCGTTTTTTAAACATAAAATTTTTATTAATCAACAAAATTCAACAATGTTATACATATTCGAAAGCTAATAAAATTTTCTACAACATAAATCAATAACTATTCAAAATGGCCACCTTCAGCCGCCACACAGGACTGCAGACGCTTACGGAAATTTTTGACGATGGTCGCAAGCGTTTTTACAGTGATTTCGTCCCATGCCTTCTGAAGGGAGCGCTTCAGGGACTCGACGGTGGTGTGATTTGTAGAACACGCTTTTTGCTCCAGGATGGACCAAATTGCAAAATCCATCGGGTTCAAATCGGGCGAGTTGGAGGGCCACAAACTCTTGTCCCAGAAGTCGATTTTGTTGTTGTTCAAAAAATCGATGGTCGACCTCGCAGAATGAGCCGGCGCCCAGTCCTGTTGCAGCGTCCATTGGCTGTTCTTGAAGTGTTGTCGGCTCCAGGGGATCACGACATCCTTCAAAATGCGTTGTTGGTAGACTTCGGCGTTGATCTTGACACCGCGCTCCACGAAAACAAGCGGCGTCTTCCCATTTTTCGAAATTCCCGCCCACACCATGACGGATCTCGGGAAGTGGCGTCGCTGAACTCGGCTCTTTTCTAAAAATTCAATGTCAGTCTGATAGAGCAGAAATTTCTGAATAATACCTTGCGAATTTCGACGAATTTCACGATCATTCTGACGATTGACGACGCGTTCAATTGTGAAGATTTTTTCGTCTGTGAACAAAATCGACCCAAACGATTTTTTTAGCAGACGTCGCGCATTTTCGAGCCGTACGCGCTTCATACGCTCGTCCAAGTAGTGGCCTTTTCCGAGCTTGTAGCTACGAAGCTTCAGCTTGTTCCTGACCATTCTGTCAACCGATCGACGACTGATGTGCATCTCCTTCGCCAGCTTGTTCATCGACTTGCCTGGATTTCGGCGGATCCGGCATCTGAGCTTGTTCAGATTATCCGGGGTCGTTGCAGTGGTTGGTCTCCCACTGCGAGGCCTTTCCGCAGTCGTGCCCGTCTCCTTGTAACGTTTGAGAATTCTGTCGACTGTTTTTCTTGGCATACGGAGCAGTTTTATGATGTTAGACTGTGACGTCCCCGATTCGAACAATTTTACGACAGCGATACGGTTTGCTTCACGGTTCATGACTAAAAGCACAAAAAAAATTAACCAAAAAAAATCAACGTAGCTTGTACAGAATTTCACGGGCTACAATATACGATAAAAATTACTGCACATGCTGTCAATAATACTATTAAAACTTAAATTAAAAAACGATGGGTCAAAACTTTTGCCCAACCCTGTATGTATAGTCAAGGGCTGTATTTCAATTTTCGATTTTCGATTTCCAATTTCCGATGTTTTTTCCAAACCGGATAATCAATAAAAAAGAAAATTTTACTTTTAAAAATAGCAAAATATAAACTATAATTATATGTACAGTACATGCTGTCATTTGTTCCGCTTTGTTTTGGATCATAATTATTATATTTTTCTTTTGGAATTCTTTTTCTTTTGTGTAGATAAAATAATATGCCAATTTGGAGAGAAATACCAAAAAAGAAAAAGAAAAATGCGCACATCGCATTTGGCGCATTGTTCAATTTTGAGCGAATTTTTAGGGACAAAAAAGTAAATTTAGGTTATATGCTTCAGAATTTAATTCCTTATCAACTATTTTTTGAATGAACTTTTTAGCGAACATAGAAAAAAACTTATAATTAAAAATGTAAAATCTTTTTTTAGAAATTTAAAAAAGTATTATTTTTTGGAGAAAAAATAATTACGGTGTATAAATTTGAATTTATTTTGCCCATTGTATACAATACACAAAAGTGTTAATTGTGCGTTCAAAAATCAAATGAAAACAACCATTTTTTACAGCGACCTCATTTCACGTCTTACAAAACTAATTGAAAAAAAATGATTTATTGAGTTGTGAAAAGTTTACAATTTTCCATCGACTATGTAACTCTAGAATCGAGCGGGGTTTCAATACATATGTGGGGTTTTTTGGTCCAACTCGACGAGCTGAATTGATTGAGTATAAATTAATGACAGTTTAAGGGCAAAATTTGAAAAAATCGGTAATTATTTTTTCAATGTCTTCAAATTTTAATATTAATATAATTTAAAAACAAAAAAAAAACTTAGGTCTCGACGAGACGTGAACCTGCAATCTTCGGTTCCGAAGACCGACGCCTTATTCATTAGGCCACGAGACCAAGGAAGCTTCTTCAAACTTAAGCTTAAATTTCAAGTTTTATAACTTAAATTTGGCGCTTTTTTCTTTAAATATATATTTGCCAATTTTCGAAATAAATTTTTAAAAATTAAAAAAAAATTTTAATTTAAAATTAAAATAAAAAATATTGACTTAACCTTCATTCCGTTATTTTGTGTCGGTTAAAATTTAATGAACTTTTTTCATCATTAAAGCAGGCCAAAGCTGTAGTTCAAAAATTTTGAGCTCAACTTTGTTTTATTTGTTTATAACAGAGTGAAGACCAAGTCAAAATTCAAAAATTCTTCGAACGGGCCCGTCTTATTTACCCGAACCTAGGGTATTAATTAATTTCATTCGTTTTCGAAATATTTTTCAATTTATTTTTAATTTCAATTAATTAATTTCATTTCGTTCCAATTGTATTCATTCAATGCCGATTTTGCTTCATTAATGGTACATTGGTTTGTACTTTATAATTCATCTTTTTTCAAAGTTCTTTTGCGCTATATATTCTTTGATTTTTTAAAATTATTCATTCATTCCTTCATTTCTTAGCATATTTATCCGTGGCTATATTTATCTTTACCTAAATCTGGCCTTTTCTCTCTCATCTTTCTTCAACATTTTTGCTCCAAATTTCACTTCATTTTGTCGTTTTGCCTAATTTTTTCGATTCTTTAAAAGTACGAATTTTACTTGAAAATAAACGGCAAAATGATATTATTTACGAAATTAAAACGAAACAGGGAAAGCTAAAAGGGAGAAAAAAGAGAATAGGAGAGGAGGGGGAAGAGAGAGAGAAGAAGATTAATCAACGCGTCGCGCAAGAGCGCGCGCCTGCGCGAATGTTCTTGCTCGTTATTTTCTTGCTTTCCCTTCTCTCATAACTCTTATATTCTCTCGCTCTACTTACCACCTTTCTCTCCTTCCTCTCTCAAATTCTATTTTTCCTTTCTCTCTCCTAGCCTACCTTCTTCAACATCATTAAGCTGATGCCCTATTTTCATGTTTTCAGGTGTTATCGGCCAGCTTGGCAACAAATCTTCACGTGTCATCCTACTTCAAATTTCTTCTCTCACTTTGTATTTGTATTTTATATTTTTTTCTTTCAAATTCTAAAACCCTATTATTACGTTTATAATTATTATTTATTCATTTACAAATTTTAAATTTCCAAACGCAAAATTAATTTTGTATACGTAATTTTCGAGAATTTTGAAAATTTGTCCATTTTGGAAAATACCCTTATTTATTTATTTATTTATAATCGCCTTATAAATACACAAAATCCAAAAATCCATAAAAGTACAAACATTTCGCAATAACCTGATGCCAAAAATAAATATGAATTTGTATTTTAATTTTATAATTATCTTTCATTATTACAGTACAAAAAGTGGACGTAACTCGCTCTTATCTGCAGTCTCTTATCGCTTATCGTCCTGCAAAGATAAAAAATAAAATGCCAAGGCACAAAGCTATGATATTCCTAATTCACTAACGACGGAATAAGTGTCATACTTAAGCGCTTAAGCACTTCACGTATAAGAGACAAACAATAAGGAATAATAATTTTTCCTTAGAGACTTCACACTTATACTTTAGCGTCGTCTCAAAAACCTAGCTTGGCATTTTCTTTCCTATTTTAATCTGGCTATCGTTATTTTTGACGTTTTCAACGGTATTTTTTCAATTTTTTAAAAAATATTTGTAATGACGTTCAATTTCTAACTAAAAAATATTTTTTGTAATATTGTAGAGATGTACCGCAAGATGTTGAAGAAAATCGATCCGGTCCAAATATACTGTCACATTTCCATTACCGTATGCAATCGGGATTGTGGAAAATTTCACGCAAGAAACGGCGTATTGGGCGAACTCATTAATGGGAAAAGATGTAAAATTTTGAAATACTTTTTCTCTAAAAATTATTTGAAAATAAACGGCAAAGTGATATTATTTACGAAATTAAAACGAAACAGGAAAAGCTAAAAGGGATGGGTTTGATAGCAAGTCGGCTAAAGAAATCAGACAATTCAATGATATTTCTTGTCGTTCATAAAAAGTTTTTTTTAAACTTTGCAATAATTTTTTAAAACATTTGATTAATTTCAAGTAAAACGCAAAACCACAAACGACCTGCTCGGCGTTAAAGAGGATATCGCGTCGCCACACAGCGTCTCGTCGCCCAATCTCAGCGTGCAAACGCAACGCGTCGCGTTCACACTCGAGGATATACTGGAAAGTGCACGCCGTAAGGCCAGCACCACGAAAACGACGACGACAATGACGATGGAGGAGTTAAAAACTGCGAATGGGGACGAGGACGACGACCTGGGAGAGGCTGGTAAACGAGGAAACGCTGGGGCACGATTCGCACGCACCAATACAATTGCAAGTCATTTTTAAGAATCAATATAGTCGCCTTGAGGAAGTGAATTCTGGGAATGGTTACAATCCGATATAAAGAAACATTCCTTGAGTCTGTCTTTGTGTTTTCAAAAGTATTCTTTAGCGAACTCTGGCTTCTGTGGAAAGCGACTCAAAAACGAAAGCGCGTGGCCAGCGCGACACGGCGCTTGAAGAAGACACGCCCGACAAGCTCAGCGCCACGGAGACCGACGACGACAAAACCGAGACAATGGAAGAGGAAGACACGACAGCGGGTGAAGCCGCGTGGCTTCATCGCAAACCGCCGATGCTCACCGCCGACGAGGACCAGGATGATATGCTCGAGCTGATGCGGTGGGTGAGATGGGACAATTGCTAAGACTTGACTTCAAAATGAATAATTGATAGTCTGTATCATTTTAGGAGTTGGAATCTTTTTAAAAGTCAAGTTACAGGGCTGAATAAGAGAAATAATTTCATGTTCTATAAATCGCGGAAGGAATAATTTTCCTTGACCTAGTACTTTGCAATAATTTATCAATTTGATTAGAACAATCGAATTTTCAGAGTGACAAAACCTCCACGCGACAAATACAGCAATCCGACATGGCACGACTCGGACTCGCTCAAATCATCGTGCAATGACAATTGATTAAAGAGTTTCAGTAAAAAAAAAGTAATTTAGACCACATAAATTCAAACTTTAAAGCCTTGAAAATTGAATACCATGGGCTCGAATTTGAATTTTGCTCAAACAACTCTGATTAAAATTTTTTTCTAATTTTAATGGAATACTTTTATTTTATATATTTATTTATAATTAGTTCTCTGTTTCGGAAAAATAGAATAGAAATTACATACACTTAGAGAGTGAATATTTTTGAGAGGAAGAAATAATATTTATATGAATTAAATAGAGAAAAAAAATGAATAAAAGAAAAATTAGCCGATAAATACAGACAAAAAAAGTCGAACGAAAAAATTAATCAATCAATGAATTCAATTACAATTGATAATTCAATATTATTACACAATAATAATAGTAATATTGAAGATGAGGGGACAGTTAGGAGGGGAGGAGACCCTCCGAAGACACCAAACGACCCCTTTTCTTAATATATTTCAACGCGAAACTTGGTAGACAATAAGTTTTCCAACGATCGAGATCTGATCGAACGGAATCGAAATGGATTAAAAACTAAGGCTAAAAGTTTGGGTTTTTTAGAGTGTGTCATGTCCCGTAATGGTGGCTTAGGAGGACCCAGACAAATATATACCCCATACCTTATAAAGCTTCAATCCCCTCGCTCCTCCTCTTACTCTACTGATGCATTTGCAAAATGCCGGCGCCGACACCGCAACCCACGCCCTTCGGGCCGAAGTTCTTCGCGTAGCATTCTGAAAATATTATTCAATCTAATTTAACGATGCTTGAAGATGGGCTCAGATGGCTCAGTTCATTTCGTTCTGGCTCTAAAGTTTTTGAAGCCAGTTCGGATATAACTAATTTGCAAATATAAAAATCAAAACCAACTTCCACAAAACACTTCGCCATCGCGGTCGCAGAACTTGCCCAACTCGAGCGACCTACCGCATTGCTTACAACGGAAGCACATCTTATGCCAATTCTGTAATAATAAATAAATGAAAATAGATAATACAGAATGTCATATTTTATTTTGAATTTCAAAACGTTACTTAAGATTACAGTAAAATAAAATCAAAGCTGCCTACGTTTCCTGCCGCGATGACCTTTTCTGCCTCGTAGACGGTCTTTCCACAGCGATGACATCCCGCCAATTTGATCAGCCAGCCGCGAGTCGACACCGAGGCAGATGAAGCGACTGCGCTCGGCGCGGCGTGCGACGTACTACGCGGCGACACCATCCACGTGGGTCGATTATGCTGCGAATAGCCACCTGCAGCTCCTCCATTAGTCACAGAGGCCCCGCTGATGGTCTCAGCGCCAACAGTAACCATTGTGAATCGCTGATCGTCGTGGTTGGCATATGGCGAGGTATTATTCATCTAAAGGAAATTTTTACATCTTTAACGAGATCTATAATCAGGAATCAGGCCTCAAATTTCTCGGATCAAGTACCAGAGCTATGGCTTCGACAAGTGAAAAGCAATGTTATCTCACATACATAAATGTAGGTGGTCTCGACGAGTCCACTTATCGGATGCGTGCCATTTCCGCTCAATCGATGCTGACGGGAATCGGATCCGGACCTGGGGCTCATATGACCGACGTCACTACCATGAGAGTCGTGCTTGTGATGATGAACCAGCTGAAGCTGACTCGCCTGGCCCACGTAAAATTCGCCGCTAAGGCATGTGCTCATGGAACCCATCTCGACGGCGGTGTCGATTTCGCTGGCATAAGCGTCGTCCGGCGACTCGCACACGATCGTCGAGAACCCCTTCGGCTCCGGTTCCGTCTCACTGCGATTCGAATGTAAATTTTGCCCGGGATCATGGTGATCCGAGCGCTGCGGATTCACTATCGTGTACAAACCTTCAGCCGACTTTAACTTTGACGTGCCTCCATTGACAGAGGATTTGTGCTTCGGTTCCTTCTGAAGCTGCTGCTGCGAATAACTCTGTGCCTGATTTTTGTTTTGCAAACGCTGATAACGAGGCTCGTAAGTGTGATACGAGTAGCTGCTACCCGATACGCTGCTGTTCAATGTTCGAAACTTTTGTTTATTCTAAAATTATAGACGAACTTTAAAACGAAATTCACTAACATCGTAATCTAGTGATGTATAAAATAATAAGACCCCAGTTTCATATTAAAATAGATTCCGTCATACCTCAATGTTCTCCATGCCGGCCTCAACTCGACGTTCGGTTAAATTGTTGCGAGACGAAGACGAAGTATAATTTGGTTGACCTGCAATTACCTAAAATATAATGGATTATCCTCATAATGCCTCATAAACAATAAATCTTTATATTCAGACCCCCTTTTCGCCCAGTAATATGCTTTAGTTCCTCTCGTCCCTTTTCCAATCAATACTTATAATATTTCGGTAGTCTTTTAAACGTTTAAATCCTCCTCTTCTCTCTGGCTCTTTTTCTCACGACAGGAAAACGAGTAAACACAAACACGTCGAGCAAATTGCTCCAAACATAAACTCAAACTTATGATTACAAAAAACATACTAAGTCAAGTGTTTCTTGAACGGGTGCACTATTCTCCTTGCGGCTTGCCAAACGACGCTTCGACAAGTAGAAATTTGTGAGACGCATACGTTTTGAAAAATGGAACGAAATGAATGTGAAAAAATGAAACAAAAAATCGAAATTTTTGAGAAAAAAAGGCGCCAAAATGCCAAAAAAAAATTCAAATAAAACTGTAACGAAGGGACAAAACGTTTACGATATGGTTATAAATGTTAATGAAAGTTTTTGGGGCTGAAAAATTTTTTTAGACATATTTCTTTTGCCCTCTACATCATAATTTATATGTTCTTGTAATTGAATATTAAAGCTGACGGAAACAAACTTTTGTAGCACGTATTTCAAGACAATAACTTTGTTAAAATATGATGGAAAAGAAAAAAATATCCGAGGAATGGGCGCCACCGCCATAAAATCCCAAAAAAATTCCAGACTATTCAAATTTTATGCTAAATTTATTTCTTTCTTCCGAAAATTCTTCTTTCATTCCAATCAAACCATCCGGCTGGCTGACTGACGATTATCTGGCAAGGCAAGCATCAAAAGATTGATGAGAATTCTTCTAAAACATTCAAACCTAATCATATTTTTTCGTTTTCTTCTATTCTCCTTACTTTCGTTTCGTTTTCACCTTATTCTCTAAACATCTCTTCCTGTTTTCTTAGCTATTTCTATCCCTTTCTTCTTTCATGTCTTATGTTTCTGTAGTCCCTCTCCTCTTCCATTTTCTAATCAAATATTCTACCTTTGCTCAATACTTTTGTCGATTTTTTCTTTCATTTATAAAGTTATAAGTTGAGAAAAGAATATATTTACATATTACTCCTCCTCTCCCAATACATTTCCAATTTTTTTTCCTTTCACTAATTACTAAACCAACCGATTTTAATAAAATTTCGTCTTCTTGCCACTATTTGACCTTTATCAACATTCCCATTATCGCGCCTCATCCCTAAACATTTTCGTCGGATTTTTTTTTGTTTTAAATATTTTTACGACTATATATATATATTTTTTGAATATTTTTATGATTTTATGATCCGTTTTTAATATGATCGTGAATTTTTTTAATTTTCCAATTTATTGTATGCAAATTTGAGGTACTTTTTTGTTTTCCAAAATAATTTTCCAATACTTTTGTCGTTTAATTAAATAGCGCCTTAATGGATTTGGGCGTGTCGCTATCATTGAAATGTTTCGAGGTATATCGCAACGCGTTAAGCAATTGTTCCACCTAAAAAAATCGATACAAAAATCAATTTATGATTGAAAAAATGGATTGGGATAGTAATGGAAATTGATCAATCATAACTCCTATATTTCTCTACCAATTTCAACATTTTTCCAAAAAATTCTAATCCTTCCTGCCATTATTATTTTTTGATTAAATTCCTTTTTTTAAATCCCATTTTTAACGCTTTTATAATCTTTTATAAAAATGAAAAATTCACAAAAAATCCAAAAATTTGTGAGAAAAAAAAGTGCGGCGGAAAAAATGATTATTTCAAATTTTAATGTTCCAAATAATTAAATGATTCATCCTTCCACCCCACTCATTTCAAAGTTTTCTATTATGTTATATAAGCCAAAGATGAAGTTTAATAAACCTATAGGACAATTTTCGCACTCCTCTCCCTCTTATTCCCCTAAAAAAAACTAACCCGCTGTTCGTCGCCGTCCATGCGAATCACTTCGACCACGGAGCGCACATCAATGGGCGAGTTGCGCGCAAACGCACCAGTACCACCACCGCCGGCCCCGGGAGACGTGTGAACCAGTGCGAGGTCGTCCACATGGTCGAAGAGGATCAGTGCGCCGACCATTACGCGCATGATAAAGTCGCGACTTGATGACGACATTCTGTCATAAAAGTCTTTGCGCTCCAACATTTGCCGACAAATCTGAAAAAATCTCAATGTGAAGTGTTTTTCAACAAAAGTAATCACCAAATTATACAAAATGAATAGGCTATAAAATTATGAGCAAAAGTCATTATAACCTGAACGATGGTGACAAGTGTCTCGGTAGTGTTCGTCACGGGCAGGTCGGGATGATCGCGTACAAAGACGACGGTAGCTTTAGACAGCGAGTTGAGCATTGGCGTCGGGCTGGCCAGGAATAGTGAGATATCGGTGGCCAGTTCGAGTCCCACAATGGGCTCCTCCATGACTGGATTAGTGTCCTCCTCGGAATCTATTCGATTCATTGAGTAGTCCGAATTTCGAGGCTCATTCGCGTGCTGTTGATATTGACGAAATGCGTCCAGATTTCGCGAAATGACTCTTCTATAAGTAGGGGTCACTAGTAATAAGTCAATTATGCTCGCGATAATGAGTTAAAACTCCCTCAAGATACCCAAATAAATATTAAATAAAATAACCGATAAAAGCTGAAATCGTTTTGAATGGCAGGCGTGGACATTTTAATACAATCAAAGCGAAAGACAAAGTCTACAATGCGGGCCAACTGTTTGCAGAGCGCTTGCGAAGCGTCGATTTGTTCGGCCGGCGGCAAAGGACCCGAGCAGAGCTCCCACAAAAGGCTAGGTAGGATCTGAAAAAGATAAGACAATTGGTTTAGAAAAATTCAAAAAACAGTTATGATTTAATAGAACCTCTTCGATTTGTCGTGCCAATTCGTAATAGGCTTTAATGCGCGCAGCAAAACGCGAGACAACGCAAAATGCTTCGCGCTGTAGTGGCGCGTCGTCTGGGTTTTGCAGCGCGGCACGAATGTGAGCGGTAGCGCCGTTGCCGTAGTCCGTCACATCAGCGGCCAAATGCGCGGCACATTCGAGAATATGCTCAAGCATCTTAATAGAAAAGATAAGATGGAATAGCAAAAGAAATTACATATATAACAAATTTCATTCTGAAATTTCACTCCAATTTAATTAATTAGTAACCTGAAATAGATGACGCTCAGAGCTGGTAGGCAAACAGCCCTCAAAGTCAATGAAGATGCTGCTCACCTCGTCGATGTACGCGTCGTAGAGGCGGTCGGCAGCGCCCATTGAAGTGGCGCCGCCCAGCATGTAACGCACCAAATCCCCACAGCTCCGGCTACCCGAACGCACTCGTGTCATTGTTTTTTAAAATGAGAATGGCCTAAATTAACTGAATGTATGGAAAATTGTAGAAAGATGTAATTACCAAAAAAAGCAAACAAACTGCCGGTAATATTACTTATAATTTGCTGACGTTTTTTCTACTTTACACTGCTGTAAAACAGAAATATGAGTATTCAAAATTTAAAAAAATGCCAAAAAAATGCGTAAAAAGTGCGTGAACAAAGAAATAGGAATCAAAAAAATGTTAAAAATTGCAATTACCAGCCAACCCGGATTTAAAACAGTGGAAATAATTACCTCAAAAATTTACTAAATTTTGAAATGTTTGGCATTTCATTTAATTTTCAAAATTGTTCTAAATGACACAAAAATTTTGGTTCAAGGAAATTTAAGGTTTTGTGAACACGAAATTGATTGATTTGTGAACTTAATTTTAAATTTGCTGAAATTGAATTTGCCGAGCCGAAATTTGCGGATCTAAATTATAATTGAATTGCATCTAATCTGAAAATTGTAATTATCTTTTCAAATTGTTAAATTACCTACATAATATGACGTTTAAGACAAAAATAATGAAGAAAATGGTTCAGAAAAAAAACTGATCTATCACATAAATGAAAAAAATTTCTGTTTCCATTAACAATCTCCTCGAATTGTTTTAACGTGACACACACACATGTATTCAGAAAACACACGTGTTTCCCACTTTTAAATTAGTTTTTGTATATCGAAAAAAGTGTTTTTAATCACATTCGTAAACAAAAAATTTTCCTTTTTATCATTAATTTATTCGATTGAAAATTTTTTTAAAATTTTTTTTTTCAAAATGACAAAAGCTATGTAGTTATAATATAATGTACATTTTCTCTGGTCCTCGATCATTTTCTCTCCGTCTCTTTTTCCCTTTTTTCTGTTTTACCAAATTCTTTCTTGCTCTGTATTTTCAGTAGCTTTTCGAAATTTTTACATCAAAAAATATAACGAAAAAAAAACAAAAATATAATTGAAAATTGTCAAATCGACGAAAAATTTCAAAATTGTTTAAATATCCCTACAGCTTATACAATATATAATACATTTCATATTTCTTTTCTTTTCTTTTCCCTTTGGGAATGTAAAAAATGCATCAAATTGGCATTCTTATTTTTATTTTTTCCATTTTTTACGCCTTTTTTCGCATTTTTTAGTAAAAAAATATTTTTACCACTTTTTTTGACACTTTTTCCGCTTTGTTCATGCATTTTTAATGCGATTTTTTGTATTTTTTTTATCTTTCCTTTCCTTTAGTTCTCTCTCCCTCCCTCATTTCTCTTTCCTTTCCTTTCGACCAAAAAAAACATTTTTTAGTGGACACCTGACAAAAATGTCACCAAAAAATTTTATTTCCCCAAAAAAGTCAATTTAAATTAAGAAAAAAACATGCAATAAAAGCCAAGAATAAGGAAAAATTTGTCAAATTACTATTTTTACACTAAAATAAAGTTCAAAATAGTATAATAAAGTTTTTTTAGTATTTTGTAAGTATTTTAAAAGTTATATTTTTTCTTGAAAAAAAATCTTCGACCTTGGCAGGATTCGAACCTGCAATCTTCGGTTCCGTAGACCGACGCGTTATCCATTGCGCCACAAGGCCACAAGCCTAAATCTGCCAAAAATTTATTAAAAATTTGGCAAAAATAGTTTTAAGGCAAAGATTTTTTCATCAAATTTGAGAAAAATGACCAATAAAATAGGACCAATAATAAACAATATGTAGGACCAAGTAATATATCTATTTTATCAAAAAAGTCCCTAATAATTAATTTCACCGATTTGTACAAGCTTTAAGATTCCATGAAATCCTGAGGAGATCCGATAGAACCATATAGTACTTAATTGAACACCTCATAGAACTCAATGAGTTTTATGCACGTTTTTCAGCAAAATTTGGCCTCAATTGATTATTATAATTACGTGATGAGCGAGCTAAATTATGCTTCCACTAGTCATCGTAACAATTTGCGCCATCGGCCACAAAAAGAAAGCGTCGCAGCATTAGACAAGCACTGGTACCGGTCGAATTTGACGAAAAAATTTAGCATTATTTGAATGGACTAAAACCACCGGAAAATTCTCAATTTCCACCACAAACTGATTATAGCTATTAATATGCGTGTCGAGACCCTTTGAGAAAGATACGAATTCGATCTATAATGTATTTTTGGGTTATATAGGCTAATTACATTTCTAAACCCAACCTAATGAACCAAATGGACCTAATTAAAATGCCTTTGAAAAGGATACAAAAAGGAAAAAAAGTGTGCGGGCAAAATCTCTTATTATCATTATTGCTTATTGAAGACGATCTAAAGATCCAAATAATATGGATTAGGGAGTAGTGCTTAATGGTTGGGAATCAGAAGTTTCCTAAAAGATGGATCAATTTTCATGGGGTTGACATGTAATTTCTAATATATTACATTTCTAATGTATGTATACATTTTTTTGTTCTAATTAAAATTCAAAGTTACTATTTTAAGAAATTTTGGGAAACAAATGGCAAAAAGCAATCCAATACAATAACTCTTTTGGGGCTGTTCGAACTCCATTTTGAACTTGAAAATTTAGAAAAATGGCAAAAAGTTGGTGCAGCCCAGATCATTTCGTCCGAGATTCAATGCCACTCAAACTGGGCAATTTGAATCTTTATGCGAACTGTATCGGGCCGGATTGATTTAACTCTAGCATCCAGAGTCGAATCCCGATACGAGGCGTGGGTGTGACGCGAAGTGGACACGAGACTAATTGGAGTCAATGGCTGAAATTAATATATAACCTACCGATTGTTCGCGAAAAAGTGACGATAGTTTTAACGCAATAGCTAGAAAAGCTAGACATTCCAATAATATTTTCCCGATTTTTTAAATATAGATTCGGCCGGGCCAGGACAGTTCATCGGGTAGGGCCAGACCAAATCGAGCTAGCCTATCAGATCGGGCCAGGCCAGGCCGTGCTAGCTCATCGTGTCGTGCCAGGCAGGCCAACCCATCAGGTCGAGTCAAGCCGGACCGGACCAGCTCATCGGGTCATACCGGCCAGAGCAGTTTATCAAATCGGGCCAGGCCAGCCCATAAAATCGAGTCGGGCAGGACCGGGCCGGGCCAGGTCATCGGATGGTGCCGGCATCAAATCGGGTCAGGCCAGGCCGTGCTAGCCAATGGGGCCAAGCCAGAGTCATTTTCGTTTTTTTGGGTTTCTCCCATTGGCTAGAGAAATCATATATTGCAGGGATAATTCGTCAACTTTTTCCATTTTCGCCGCAAATTTTTTACTTTTTTTTATAATTTTATAAATTTTTATAAAAAAAAATTTTTTTTATGAAATATTTCGAAATAATTTTTCTCGTCCAAATTCTCTCATTTTTTCTCGAAAATATTATTTTTCCTAAAATACATTTAAAAAATTTTTCAAAATTCACTTAAATTTACTTTTAAAATTTAAAATTAAAGAAAAATTTTCCATTCGAAAATTTTCATTTCATTCTTTACACAAAAAAGAATGTGCACACCGTATCAGAAAACACCACTACCGTATCCGTTACGACCGGGACCGGGCGCTGGCTCGGACTACAGTATGAGGGCACATTGCGCCACCATTCGTCCAGCGTTCCACTTTAATGCTCGCCATTCCGCGGAGTCTTTGCGTAAAGCAATGATCGACGCGGGCGTCAACTGCGATGCGATCGTACGTGTTCTTACCAGCTGCTCCAATGCTCAGGTATCACCCATTAAAAACTTTTGATGAATTATTTTGGATTATCAGGACTCTTGATGAATCATCTCGGATCATTAGGACTTCTGATGAATCATCTTGGTTCTTGATGAATCATCTTGGATCTTTATAAATCAACTTAGATCATCAAAACTCTTGATGATTCATCTTGGATCATCAGACTTTTGATGAATCATCTTGGATCATCAGGACTCTTGATGGATCATTATGGAAGGCTAAAACAATGCCATAACTGCCTATAAATATCATTTAAGCATGGATTTAGCGCCAGCAAATAGCCGTAGAATTCAAGACAATGTACGGTAAGGACCTGGTGGAAGAGCTGAAACGCAAGCTGAGCGGAAATTTAGAAAATTTGGCGGTAGCTCTAATGACTCCGGCGGAGGAGTTCGACGCTAAGGCCTTACATAAAGCAATGGCTGTAAGAAAACTCATTTTTGAACAAAATCAAAGTCTCCTCACCTTATCGCACAGTTTCTCTCCCAATAAGATCTTCAGCCTTTGTTTGTGTGTTCTAGGGAATCGGCACGGACGAGTTTGCACTGATTGAAATCCTCGTAACGCGTTCCAACGAGGAGCTCGCGAAAATCAAACGCGTCTATTCGATGCTTTACCACAAGAATTTGGAGGCGCAACTTCGCAGCGAGACCAGCGGCGACTTTGAGCGCATTCTTGTCGCGTTGTGCGCCGCGCATCGAAACGCCTCGAACACTGTGAATCAATTGTGCGCTAATCAGGCATGAATTTGTTTTGGAGCACAGGAATCACTCAATTTCAATTCATTTCAAACCCTTTTGCATCTTTTCAGTCCCTTTGGAGCTATTTTAGGCGCCGATAGAGCTATTTTTAATACTTTTAAAAAGCAAAGTGGCCTAGCAGTTGTGCGATGGGTTTCACTTAGCTTGAGACGAAGTTTGGCTCCGCCTCCACTCTTGGACCCATCCTAGGTGTCACCATATTTGGAGAGGACAATATTGGGTGATGTAGAACGGCAATGCTGGCCAAGCCTTGTATAAGCCGCATCAGCAATATCCCATATGCTTATGCCAAGCAAACCAGCCGATATTTCTTTGGGCTGGATGGCCCTCATCCAAACCCCGCGAAATGATTTTTTCCAACCCGGGGAAATGATTAATCTCGGACCCTTCACGTATCACATACGTTGAAAATGCATTGTAAGCCAAAAGTCTTCCTCTTAGGACGCGCACGCGCTTGAACGCGCAGGCGTGCAGCGCGCCGGCACGCAGGAAAGTGAATTCATTCGAGTGTTCGTCTCACAAAGCTTCGCCCAGCTGCGCGCCGTCATCGAGGAGTACGCGCGTGTCGCCGCAGCGCACAAGTGCAAGACGCTCGACGAGGCGGTTCGCCAGGAGTTCAGCGGTGATGCGCGCGACGCGCTTTTGGTTATTTTGAAATGCGCTCGAGATCGTAGCGCATTTTTTGCGGAGCTTATTCACGACACTATGAAGGTTCAGCATTTCGCGTTATGAATAAGCTCGGTTATTTTGAATCAAACTTAAATTGGCGCCAATAAGTTTATTCTGTTTGCTGTATTGGATTCAAGCAAGTCTAAATTTTGTGTCCGTTTTTATTTTAGTGCCATAAAAGTGGGCACGAAATTTGGACCCGAATAGATTCAAACCCCCAGACCCAAACGGAATTTAAATTTGGCTCAAAAAACCCGGGCGGCTGGCGAAGAGAGGGCTTATCCATACGAAATTAAGATAAAAAAAATTTTTAAATTTATATCATTCAATTCATTTATTCTGCAGAAAATTGGCACGGATGACGCGGCGTTAATTCGCTTGCTAGTAAGTCGCGCCGAATTGGATTTAGCGGAAATTCGCGAGCGCTACGCGCAATTATACAATAGCTCGCTGGTGGACCATATCAGACGCGAGTGCTCGGGACCGTATCGCGACGCGCTATGCGCGATCGTAGGCGGAAATTAAAAAATGGCCCAATTATCGTATCCCACCCGTATTATACCTTTTATTCACACATACATATACATATATACATATACATATATATATAATCTTCATTATATAATAATTTTTCATATTTTTTATATTTTTTTAAAAAAAGTTAAAATAAAAAGTATTAAAAAACATGAAAATTTAGAAACAAAAGTTTTTTTGTTTACTTTAATTTTAGAGAATACACTAAAATTTATAAGGTGCGAATGTTTTGAGATAAAAATTTAAATTGCCGCCAATGAGTTCATTCTGTTGTATTGCATTCAAGCGAGAGTCCAAATTTTGTGCCCACTTTTATGAAACTGGAACGAAGACGGGCACAAAATTTGAACTTGTTTGGATCCTATACGAACAGAATGAACGAATTAGCGCCAATTTAATTTGACTCAAGACACCTGCCCCCTATACGCACGAAATTTTAGCGTATTCTCTGAATTTAACGCTTCGCCAAAATCGGCCCTATCTATGAAACGCCTTATACACGATAAATTAGGGTACATTTATTTAATCCCTATTTTTTTCTCGATTATTTTTTTTAATTTATTTATTTTCTTTTCATTTTTAAATTAAATTTTCAAATAATTTATTTTTAATTTTATCACAAAAAATTTCTTTTCTGTTTTGTTTACATAACACTTGACTCATTTATTATTTTATTTTTGTTTTCTCAATTTCAAATTTCGAAAAGAAAAAAAAGTGAATTGAAAATGAATCAAAAATCACGGCGAAAAAAAATGCGGGACAAATTTTTTAATGCTATCAAAAAGGCGGGAAATTGAATTTATAAAGGAGAAAATTGAGAAAATTTGCAAAAAAATTATATTTGAAAATGATTGAAAAATAGGAAAAATTCAGCAAAAAAGAGAACAAACCCATGCGAGAATCGAACTTGCATTTGGAAGGTGAAAAGCCGAGAAGAGATTATCCATTAGGCTATTGAATAGATTGGAGGAAGGAAGCATAAAAAAATGATAGACAATTTTATGCGTTAAAATGCTTAAAAATAAAAAGGTTTTTTTCAAATTTTTCAAATTTTTTATGTGTTGCAATTAAGAAAACAGATGAAGAAGAGAAAAATGAAAAAAAAGGTAACTTTGGAAAAATGGACCAAAAAAGGGTGAAATTTTTCATATTTTTAAAAATTTTAAAAAATATAAAAAAAAATGTGTTTATACCAATATTGTGACTCGGCTTCGGGTTAGATACGAAACCGCGAGTCCCCAGCAGTGTTGTGACTTGGCTCTACAAATGGCTCCGACTCTATAAGTCCGGGTCATTTTAAGCCATATTTGGATTCATATGACGGAGCCAACTGGTTGGAGTCATCCATCGGAGCCGGAACGAGCCATCTGAAGCTATTTATGTCTTAATGGCTCGCAATTTATGGAGTCGTCTGGCTTTTTATGGCTGCAGCTTTTTTTTTGAAAAGAGCTAAAAGAGTCACTGGCGATCAGTGTTGTGACTTGGCTTGCCACGGAGCCACGAGTCGCCAGCGACTCTTTTAGCTCTTTTTAAAAAAAAGCCAGAATCACGACAAGCCAGGTGATTCCATAAATTTCGAGCCATTAAGACATAAATGGCTTCAGATGGCTCCGAATTCGATAGATGATTCCAACATAAATGGCTCCAGATGGCTCCGGTTCTAATAGATTACTCCGATCACTTGGCTCCGCAGCGGAACCAAATGGCTCCAAATGACTAGGAGCCATTTATAGAGCCAATTTACAACACTGATTCATACCCATTTTGTAGAGCGGGAAATTCCGCACAAAATAATCTTAATTCAGAATTTTCAAATATTCATTCCCACCCATTTTATAGGCCAATAACCAAAAAAGCTATATACAAACGTCTCCAATGATTTGTCCGATAGTGCGGAAAAAATGGAATTTTCCTGATAAATGTCAAATATTTTTGTGCACATTTTTTTATACATATATTTTTTCCGGCCCTGATCTTTGTGAACTTTGAATTTTTGCTTTTCCCTGGAATAATATATGAAAATATGTTCACCTTTTCCCCCACAAAACCTCTCAACCCCTCCTCCCTTCTCCGCTTCCCCACTCAAAAATAATCGTTTTTAAAGCGCTTTTTTCCGATTGCTTTTTTATCGTATCATTTTTTTGTGTTACGATTTTTTTCCTTTCACTCTTTTTTGGTTATGAATGTCATTTTATGCTTGTTCAACCTATTTTGAATATAGTATACGTTCGAAAAATGTCAGCCTTTATTACGGAGTGTTTATTACAGGGTTTAAGTGATTTGGACCTGCTTCTAGCCGAATGAACTGATGTCAAATTTAAATTTGAGTCAAATAACCCTTGGCGGAGAAGAAGGCGAGGGCTTATCCACTCCAAATTTGGGTAAAAAACAACATTTTTGATGTTTTTAATTTTATTTTTTCGCTAAAAAACCGTTGCAAAACGAAATTTTTTGATCATTTTTTTTCAAATAATTTTTGTACGATTTATTTGATAAATTTCATTTTTGAGGGGGGGGGGACCGAGGAGATAAAATAGAAGAGAAAAAATGAAGAGAGAAAGTGAAAGAGAGAGAAAGAGAGAGAAAGAGAGAAAAATGGGAAATTGGAGTAAATTTGTTTTGTTTTTCTTCATTCGCTCAAAAAAAAGTAAAAATAAAAGGAAATTTCGGATGAATTTCTTTTTGGTGCACACGGTTAATTTCAATTAGTAATCGGTTGTTATTATATGGCTGATTAGAATGTTGTTCAACAAAATCGCCTCAGATTATATTTTTGTGTAAGAACTTTTCGGTCTCTATATCTAGGCCTGAATATTCCCCAATAAAAAAAAGGAAAATCATTTTGAAGAGAAACTTGTTCTCAATGAAAAGAATTTAAATATGGTATTACATAAAAATTGAGTTTTTTTCTAAGGGTACTGGGAAGGGAAAACAGAGTGGAGGGAGGGGGAGGGAAGGCAGAGAAGAGGGAATGGGGAGATTTGTTGATATGGGATAAGAGTTGGGAAGAGAAGAGAGGCGTGAGACAGTCGGTGGAGAGCTGAGATAAAACGATCGATGGGAATACGCAAAGAATTTGTTCAATTGAATAAAACTGGACGGAAAAAGCGAGAGACATGAGACGCGGATGGGAGGCAATTAGGACTGAAATGGACTAAAGAAAGAGTGGGTTAAGAAAGATTGAAATTTGTTCAACTGAATAAGGCTAAATGAAGATGGGAAAGTAATGAGAGGAGGGAGGAAGAGGAATGATGGGTTGAAATTTGTTGAAATGGATACGTGATTCAATAAAAAAAGAGAAATTAGAGAATTTAAAATTACGTATACTTAGAAGTTAATCAGTTAATCACAGTTCACGTAACTTTCACGCGCTTTCTTCGCTACATCATTTATCATTTTGGTATCATTTTTTACATCATTTTTCTCTCTAAAAGTTCCAGTTTAATTCCCTAATTTGTTATTAATTTATCTCTTCAATTTTTTTTGTAAATATTTGTGTAATTTTCATATTTTTATATTTTTTCATTCGTAAGTTCGTAAGTGGTTCAATGGGTGGGTGGCGGCTCGCGATATGGTTCACTAGCTAAAACGAGTCAAATGGGGCTAAATTTTGAGTCAACTTCGACAAAATTGAGCCAAATTTTGCAAGAAATGGCTCATGGCTCTCGAGAAAAGCAGCCAAAAATCAGATTTTTTTGACATTTAAAGCCAGAGCCATTTATAAAATCTAAATGTCTCAGGATACAAATGAGTCAAGTCCAAATGACTCAGATCCAAATGAGTCAAATCCAAATAAGTCAAGTCCAAATGACTCAGATCAAATTCAAATAAGTCAAATCCTAATGAGCCAAAATGATTATTTTTTCAATGTGAAATGAGTTAAAAACCACTAAAAAAGGTTAAAAATAAAAAAATAATAATTAAAAGGCGAAAAAAATGAAAAAAATTTGAGCAAAATTGTCATTTTTACGTGATCCCCCTTCCCCCCCCCCCACAAAAACATTTTTATCCTTTTCAATCTTTTTCTCTCTTTTTTTCTTTTTCATAAAAAATTTCAATCTCTTTTTTTCTTTTTCAGAAAAAAAGAAAAAACAAAATAAAACACGAAAAAATGAGAGAAATTTTCGCTTTTTTTGTCTCAAATTTTTGAAAAAATTTCAATTTTTTCCCAAATTTTTTCATTTCTGAAATTTTTTTTAACTTAATTTTTTCCATTCATTTTTTTAAATATTTTTTACTTTAATTTCGCGTGTATGAGGCCGGGTGTTTTAAGCCGAATTTAAATTGGCGACAATGAGTTCATTCTGTTCGTATCAGACCCGTTGGAGTCCAAATTTTGTGCCCGCATTCGTTTCAGTTTTATAAAAGTTAACACAAAATTTTGGATTCACTTGGATCCAATACAACAGAATGAACTCATTGGCGCCAATTTAAATTTGACTGAAAACATCCTGGGCTTATTCACACGAAATTAGGATAGTTTTTTTTCCATTTTCATTCAAATTTTTATTTTCTCCGAGTTTATTTTATTTTTTATTGAATTTTTTCATATTGCGCAATTAATTTTTTCTCAAATTTTTGGGACGATAAAAGCGGAAAAATTAATTTTCCCAATTTTCCAATTTTTGCTTTCACTTTTTTCTTTTTACTTTAATTTTCCTCAAAATTTAAATTGATAAATAAAATTATAAAATAAAAATGAAAGTAATAAAAATTTGAGGTAGCAAATTTAAATTTCATTTTTCATCTCACTTTTTTTTTCATTAAGCCAAAAAATTTGTATGGAAATTTTGAGAATATTAACTAACTTTTTAAAAAGCAAAAAGTTATTTTTATGAAAACTATTTTTAGCCTTTGGATTCAGAATTTCATTCTCTATTCATTACTCTTTAAATCATATTTCTAAGTAATTTGGAAAAAAAGTTACAGTCAAAATAGTAAATCACCCAAAAAAATTTCAAAAAATAAAAATTGACTTTACTTTTTTAACTAATACTTTTTTTTCTAAATTAGTTAATAAGTTGATTTAAAAAGTAATGGATAGAGAATTAAATTCTGAATCCAATGGCTAAAATTAAGTTTCTTAAAAGTAACTATTTGTTGCTCAAAAAGTTGAATGAAAATCCGTAAATGTTGGTGCGCCAAATATAAATTTTAGCTATTTGGAAAATTTTTTGCTTTTCAGCTAAAATTTCTTATAAAAAATGGGAAAAATATAAAGCCAAAAAAAAGGAAAGAAAAGATTATAAAATGAAAGCGAAAAAGGCGCGAATTTGAATGGGGAAAAAGCAAAACCAAAAAAAAAAAATAATTTTTTTATATTTTCCGGAACGAAAAAATCATTGGAAAAATTTGAAATTTTCAGAAAAATGAAAAAAATTTCTAAAAAAAATAATTTTTTTGCACTTTTTACTTTTCTTTCGTTTTTTTGGTCAAAGCATTTTCAAAAAGCATTTTTTTCCCGTTAATTTTTTTCATTTCTTTAAAATAAAAAATATTTTTTTACTTTTGACACTAAAAATTTTCTCTCAACTTTTAACTTTAGGCTGAATTTTATAAATTTTTTCTATTAAATTCCATGAAAATTTGCTTTTTTTTGAAGGTACTGTATCAGGTTGATGTGGCTAATGCAGCTGAAGTACTATATCAGAGGCTTAGTGCTTAATTTTATACACATTTTTACCGTACTCTGATTGGGGCTAAAAAATTTTTTGATATTTTTTCAAAATTTTTTGATATTTTTTCAACGTTGGCCAAAATGGGATGGGAAAAAACGGGACGGGACAAAATAGGAAGACTATGCCTAAGGTCTAAATCTAAAAGTCTAAATTCTATGTATAATATAGGCCTAAACTTAAGCTTAAGACCAAAAATCTAAACTTAGATTTGAGCCGAAAGTCTTTGTCTTTAGTTCCATCCAGTGTTGTGGTTTGGCTCTATAAATGGCTCCGGCTCTATGAGTGGTTTCTTTTTTTCCATATTTGGAGCCATATGACGGAGCCAACTAGTCGGAGTCATCTATCGGAGCTGGAGCGAGTCATCTGGAACTATTTATGTGGGAGTCATTCATCGGATTCGAAGCCGGAGCCATTTGGAGCTATTTATGTCTTAATGGCTTGCAATTTATGGAGTCATCTGGCTTTTTTGTGGCCCCAGCTTTTTTTTGCCTCGCTGAGCTCCGGCACAAGTCCAAGTCACAACACTGGCTTCATCTCATTTTGTCCCGTCCCGTTTTGTCCCGTCCCATTTTGTCGCAACGCCGATATTTAAAGGATCAATTTTATAAGAATGAAACGCACAATCAATAGGCCATTGTTTCATTTCTAATCATTTAGCCCATTTTTTTTATTTTTTGTCTTTTTGTAGCCCAAAATCAGAATTTCTACTTATTTTTATTTCTATTGAGACAAATAATGAGGACAAAATAATGTTGAATAATTCATCTTTTATTCTCGCAATTTAATGTTAGAGACAAAATGAAAATCCGAGAATCTGAGAAAAATGGAACAGAATAACAGGAAAAATATAAGAAGGAATGTCCTAAAATTTCCTGGATTCCTAGATTCTTTGAGAAAATTCCCCTCCCTCAAAATTTTCCACACTTTTTTCGATATGAAAAAAACATTTTTTTTGACTTTTCACACGTTTTTCAAGCTTTTTTCCCACTCATCCACTCATTTTCCACCTTATATTTTCGCCCGATGATCGAATAAAATTGTTTTTGCTTTTTTTTGGTTTGTTTGGATTGAATCGGATTGAATTGAATTTCTGACATAATGAATGTGACGATCGATTTTGAGATGTTTGACGAGGATTTTCTATGCGAAGGAGGGGGGGGGATTTGTGTGGATTTTGCGCAATCTTTTCAGGATCAAGAAACGCATTGAGAAAACATCTTTTCAAAACCAAGAAAAACGCACAAAAAAAGCAATTTTAAAAATACTCAAAATCCTCTTAAATCCGTTAAAGTGTGAAAAAAAGAAAATGTTTAAAAACAAATTTCTGGATGAAATTCTCTTTCGTTTTTCCCGAATTTTTAGCCTCATTTTCGTATTTTAAAGGCAAAAATTTTTAAATGCAAGTCTTTAAAATCTACAGTAATCCATGGACGGATACAGTAATTTTACTCTGATGCGAGTTATACATCTAAAATTAGGGAATTTTTAGTTTCATTTTCGGATTTTAAAGGCAAAAATTTTTTAAAAACAAGTCTTTAAAATCTATAGTAATCCATGGATATAGTAATTTCTTCCCAATGCGAGTTATACATCTAAAATTTGCGAAATGATGCATATATGCAATGGGTGAAAATACTTTTTGATCTATTTGGAAATTTTTTTTTCATTTTGAATAATATTTTTTACATTTTTTTTCACTGAAAATGATAAATTAATTTTAAATTTGCGCGCAAAATTATTTTAAAAAATTTCAAGCTAATTGTCGTTCTTATTATTACTATTTACTATTGTAATTATTGTTAAAATTATTTTTACTTTTCTTTAAAAAATTTTTTCTCGTCATTTAACGAAAAATTTTCTAACATTATAAAAAGGGCACATGAAACGTGTGCACACGCCCATTGAGAATGAAAAGGTACAACAAAACGCTACAAATTTACATCATATAAAAATTTCGAGGAGAAGGACGAGGAAGAAAAAAGAGGATTTGCGAAAAGTGCGGAACGTGCAAGACGTGCGCGATGGCGTGCAGGACTTGCAGGGAATACACAGATCCCCAGGGCGTAATCTCTACGAGGTGCACGACTGGCAAGACGACGTGCACAAATCGGAGGAGAGCACAAAGCTTGTGGTGCGAGATCAAAGGCACAATGGTGCATTTAATGGACTCGAGTTGGAAAGTAAGGAGCGCAAAGTACTGTATGATACCGCTTCGGCATCATCCAAAAATACTCCAAATGAAATCAGCGAAATACTGCCTCGAGAGTCTTACATGAGCGCGCACGCGCATGACGGGCTCGAAAGACGCGCAACCCAAGCGCGTCCCAACGAAATGCCGTTATCTACGAGTTCGACGATGTCGTGTACGCCGGCCGCGTTGTTGTCGTCGTCGTCGTCGCCGCCGCCCGTCTATCCATCGTATCCCGACAGCAATATATGCCCGCAGACGTTGGCGAAAAGCGTGCCGCCCTGCTACTATTGCTCATCGCCGAACACCTCATTCGCCGCGCATTGTCCCATAAATTACGCGCCGATTTCGAGCGCGTGTTCGTCGTCATCAGCTGCGTCGACGTGTTTCGCGTCGCTGGAATCATCGATGTCGGCGGCAGGTACCTGCGGCGGCGGCAACGTCGGTTCGGATTCCACAAAGTCCTCGAAGATTTTCCCTTCCACGCGTTTCTTTCTAGCCGTTCTGCTCTGTTTCTGCTTCATTTCGCTGTCCATTTCCACGAGCAATTTGTCTGTGAGCATGGTGTGTATGATTCGCAAGGCGGACTCCGTCATCGCCACCGTTAACTTCGATGTGGACGCATCCGCAAACGCGTACAACTATCATATTCGGCGACGAAAGGCCGGCGAACGAATGGCTGGAAATTCGGAAGGAATGAATGAGGATCTTTGGCAGGATCCTCCGGGCGTAGCGTCAAACTATCACGAGCTCATCCACGGCGCGGAATTGCGTGATTTGAACGCGGAAATTATGCACCTGAAACGAAGTCTTATCGGCGACGGTTCCAATACGGTAAAAAACAATGCGACCGGATACGGTAGCGATAGCGGTGCCTCACTATCGTACATTAATTCCACGATTCTTTTGGCGCAATTCTTTCGGACCGTCGAGGAGTTGAGTCGCGAAAACGCGACGCTACAATATAAACCGCTGCGCGATTCCAGCGCGTCGCGCACGCTATCAATGACCGACAACAACAACAACAACAACAACAACAACGATTCGGTCAGCGTTCTGCGCGTGCCGGTGACGTTGTGCAAATTGGCGCGCTTTCAAAGCGAAACTCCCGTATTCCTTGCACGCGACGCCGCCTACGTGAAAAAACGCGATGCGGACACTGAATATTACGATAGCAACGACGGATACGATAGGTCAGCGCGCGTGAAAAAGCCCCGAAGCTATATTACCGTGACTATTGAAAGCTGCTATGAGGCCGGAAAAATGGACTGGAGTTCCACGGATCAAGGTGAAATAATTCTATTACAGCCCAATATTATAGTTCAGCATGCAGTATAGTAATTAGCACAATATGAAATACAGTATCCCATTATAGTAATTTCGTATTACAGTATAGTATGCTTTTTTAGAGCATTTGGAAAATTGATTTGAATTTTGATTCAGAAAAAAGTGAGTCTGAATTGACAATTTAAAAATTTTTCGAAAAAGCTCATAGCACATAATATGAAAGCTAGTATTACCGTAATTTCGTATGGATAGGACTAGAGTGTTTTCAGCCAAATTTAAATTGACTCTAATGAGTTCATTTTGTTGTATTGGACCCAAGCGAATACAATTTTGTGCCCACTTTTATGAAACTGAAACGAAGGCGGGCACAAAATTTGAATCCCAACGGATCCGATACGAACAGAATGAATTCATTGGAGCCAATTTAAACATAAACACCCGAGGCTTATCTACACGAAATTAGGGTAAATCAAAGGGATTCAGCTATTTAGAGTAAGAAATTAAGGGGAGCAATGGCCTAGTAGTTGTACGATACATTGCTTGGGACGAAATTTGACTCCGCCCACTCTTCCCCCCCCCCGAACCCATCCTAGGTGTCACCATATTTGGAGAGGACAATAGAGGATAATAAAAAAGCATACTATACTGTAATACAGTGTGTGTGATATAGCACGGGAATGCTGACCAGGCCTTGTATAAGCCGCATCAGTAATAGCGCATGTGCTTATGCCAAGCAAATTAGCCGATATTTCGCCATCCTTATCCAAACCCCGCAAAATGATTGGTAATAAGATCATTTCCAATCCGGGAGACGTGATTGATCCCAGGGCCTTCACAAGTATTATAGTAGAATATGAAATTATACATAAATCTTATACAAAATATGAATGGGTAATTTTTTGCCAAATTTTTTTAGGCATCGTTTTTGCGGCTCAAAACGCGGGCAGTTTGCTGATGCTTTTCACGGGCACTCACGCGGACCGCCTCAACGGCAAGTGGACAATTGTCGCGGCGCTTCTGCTGCTGGTCATCAGCAACGCGCTGTTGCCAGCGCTGGCGTACGACAGCGTGTGGCTGGCCGTCGGCGCGCGTATGCTCACTGGCTTCTCGGATGCGATGCTGCAACCCAGCGCAAACTCGATGATCACGCGCTGGTTTCCGCCTAAGGAGCGGCCCTTCGCCGTGGGACTAGTCACCGGCGGCCGACAAATTGGTAATGTGTATAGAAAGTCTCGTAGTAAACAAAACGCTCTATGACTTATGGCATACCCAGGGGTTGTGACTTGGGTTTATAAATGGTACCGGCTTTATAAGTTGCGTCGAGTCATTTTTGGAGCCATATGACGGAGTCAAAAGATAGAATCATCTATCGGAACCGGAGCTGGAGCCCGATTAGCGGCCATCTGTAGTCACTTATTTCTTAATAGCTCGCGATTTATGGAGCCTTGAAAAAGTGGAGAAATATCATTGGAGTGCCTGACTTCTCTGACCGGTTGGCGGAGCCCATCGCCGATTTTCGGCCAATATACGTCGGGTTATATAAGCGAAAAATTCGCATTTTATCCTCAAAAATCAATCCTTGTTGTGTTCACTGCTGATTGAAATGATTTTCATTCTGGTTTGACTTGGTCAAGCTAGAGTTGAGAGAATGCTAGTGTTTGTGGTTCACTGGACCCTCTGGGCACCATTTCCAGTGGCCTTTGGGTGTTCTTATTCGGAGGTTCGGTACGTCCCATAGCTAACTGAATCAGCCGGATGAGTGATGATGGCACAACTGGATGATACAACGAACTCGCAATTACGACTGTGTAAGGAACGCGAACTGTTGGCTTTCCTGACCGGATCAGCCCTCTTTCAATAAGTTCTGTTGCTCAAGATACTGTGGCACAGTCGGATCGAAGATTGAGAAATGATCCTGGCGGCACCAACCTTTTGCCATTTTTCCATCTATCGGAGCCGGAGCCATCTGGAGCCATTTATGTCTTAATGGTTGGCAATTTATGGAGTCATCTGGTTTATCTTTTTTTAAAAAAAACGAGTCGTAACGACTCGCTAAGCTCCGAAGACAACCCTGAGCCAAGTCACAACACCACCTATGAATTATGCATCCAGCCGATACACAACAGTATTATTAGCAAGTGTTGTCCAAAATTTGAATAAAAATAAAAACTTAGCATTGTGTTTGTATCCGATTTTGATCTCTTTTCAGAAATCGGATCCAAACAATGCATATACTCTGAAAAAAAGATCAAATGAAAATTGAGAAAAAAGTTGAATCATAATCAGGTTATGGGCTCTAAACACAATGCCAATTTTTCATTAAGCAAGTCAGTGAGTCGACATATTAATCCAATTTGTCTCTCTGCACTCCCCCGCGCTCTTCCAAACAAGCCAATATATGTAGAATTAGATAATGTCGACTATGTTGTTACAGGCACGTTGCTCATCCTGCCCGTGGCCGGGTTCCTGTGCTCACGACACGACCTGGTGAACGGTTGGCCGACAATTTTCTACCTCTCGGCGCTACTCGGCAGCGTGATACTCGTTGTGTGGCTGTTGATGGCTGCCGACAAGCCCTCGAAGCACTTTTGCACCTCGCCGGCCGAGCAGTTCTACGTGCAGACGAAAATCTCGGAGGAGAACGTCGGCAAGCGAACGCAACGTCGCGCGGTACCCTGGCGACATATCGTCACCTGTCCGCCCATTTACGCGGGCGTTGCCGCGTTGATTTGTCACGAATATCCGCTCGTAATTATGCTACAGGTATAATGATGTGGAAATAACGTCATAAAAGACTTGAAAATAATTAGCATAAGTCCCTAGAAAGCCATTCCGAAAAGAAAATGGGCTTTAAGTTATGTGAAAATGTATTTCCAAAAGGCATCAGAAATGGGTATGGAAACTAGCTCGAGAAGTTAGGAAAATGACCAACGAGGACCAACGAGGTATGAAAATAAGCTCTCAATAGGGATGAAAATACAGCCCCCATCTACTATGAGAATGAATTTCCAGCAGAAATGAAAACAAGGCCCAAGAAGGTAAATGGAAAAAGGTGTAAATATCCAATAAAAATAAAACCCTAGGATCTATGAAATTGGTCCATTAAATTGGATTATAATTCAACCAGTCCATTTGTTAGTTATTGCCGAAATACTTCAACGACGTATTGAAATTTCCGATAACCACAAATGGAATCATTTCGGCACTTCCGATCGCGGTGCTCTTCATCTCAAAAACGCTTTCCTCGTCACTTTCATCGTTGATCGGCTCGCGAAAGAAAGGTATTTAGTCAAAATCAGTGGTGTGACCTGGCTCCGGGTTGATTGTACCGGAGCAAATAAACAAGTCACATGTGAATAGACTCGTCAACAGGCTCCTACAACTCTCAATGCATTGAATAGGAGTTTGTAAGCACGTTACATGCAAATAAACTCGTCAACAGACCCCGTTTAGATCCAAATAGTTCCAAAAATATCAAATAGGAGCCTATAAACAAGATAGGCTCGTTTATTCCCAAATAGCCCAAAACATATTAAATGCGGACTTATAAACAGGTCGCATAGGCTCGTAAACAGATGCTGATTTAGTCCCCAATAATCACATTTAGTTCCCCATCAGTTCCACGCAGTGTTGTAACTGTCCTGGAGCCCAGCGAGCCGCTAGCGACTCTTTTAGCTCTTTTCAAAAAGAGCCGGAGGCACGAAAGGGCAGATGACTCTACAAATTGCGAGCTATTAAGACATAAATATGGCTCCGGCTTCTATAAATGACTCCGACTGTTGTGAATCCCTTTCTTCTTATTCTTGCAATCGGTCTAAAGGATTCCCAAACAAATTTGAATTCAATCACTTTTACGGTCAAGAGCCTCGTGTTATCAAAATAATCTTTATTAACAACGATGAAAATACAATTAACAATTTTTAACAAAATTAAAATTGGGGCGGCGGTCTCTTCTTTTTATATGTCCTTTTTGTGCGAGGAGAAAAAACGCGAAAAACGAAAAAAGAATTAATCAAACACAAAAGTCGCGAAGTCGATATCATGGACATCGCTTCGAGACTGTTTTCAATGTCAAATTTTATTTTTATTCTTTTCCTTCGCGCTGTTTGCGACACCGACATAAATGGCTCTAGATGGCTCCGGCTCCGATAGACTCGGACTACTTGGCTCCGTACCGCAGCCACTATATGGCTCCAAATGACTCGGATCCATTTATAAAGCCGGAACCATTTATAGAGCCATATCACAACACTGGTCAAAATTTAAAAGCCTGCGTGGCTTATGAACACAGTACGAATTTATGGACCTCAAATTTAAGCTATGCTTTTTATATATAATATATTTTTGGGTCGATTCGTCGTGAGCCGTACGACGCTGGCGAAGACGTTCAATGCAGTCGCATCGCTCGGCCTCGCCGTTTGCGTGGCGATCGTTCCACTGCTCAGCTCTGAGCACGAGAAAATCATGGCTGTGGTAGTGTTGTGTCTGGCCAACGCGTTTGCTGGTGATTTTTTTTTTTGAAATTGATTTGAGACAAACAAATCCGGCTTTATCTGTGAATCCTTTGAAATTTCATGGAAAAATGACCGACGTATCGTCGATGATGAGAAATTTCGGAACGGACAAATCAGAATGGACAAATCGGAACCAAACAAAAAGATAATAAATAATAACTCCTAACGATGGCGAAAACAAATTAACATGAGACTTAGCCTAGGCCTAAAGCCAACGGAGTCTAATGGCTTAAAACTAAGTTCTGCCAAAAATTTGTGTCTGTTCCGAAATGTCCTGTGTCAAAATGTCTCGTCCCGAAATGTCCCGTCCCGAAATGTTCCATTCTGAAATGTCCCGTCTCAAAATGTCCTGCCTCGAAACATCCCAACCAGTGATGAGTAAGTGGCTCGCTGCTTGTGTTTTGGTTTGTGAGCCAAAATGAGCTAAATAGCTCACAATTTTGAGTCAAATTCGGCAAAATTGAGCCAAATTTTTGCAAGAAAATGACTCATGCATGAGCTCATGGTTCACGAGAAAACTTGAAAATCGAATTTTTTTGGCATTTGGCTGGTTAGGTAGCTGAGCTAACATTTACCCGTTACTGGTCCCGACACCATGTCGTCATTTATTCGAGGCCAATAGGGCCTCGGATTTCATTCACAAATTATGCCGCCCAAATGTGCGCTTATTTTTTTAGGTCTTCACACGCCGGGCGTTCAAACAGCGCTGTTGCAATTGGCGCCCGCCTACACGGGCATCATCACCGGTATCGCGTTCGGCTTTGTGGCGATATTCGGCATTATCAATAAGATACTCTCCAACTATATCGTCCAGTCCGGCTCCGTCAACGAATGGATGACGGTATTTTGGATTGCCGGCATTATTGCCGTCCTGCCGGTGGTCTTCTTCACGCTGTGGGGCTCCGCGGATCGCCAGCATTGGGCGACGAACGCGGCCAACACCGCCACCGCGGCGGCCAGTGTCAGCTGTCCCGATTTTATTGGCAAAATGTCACGCAGCTCCGACGAGAAATTGGCGCCCATCATCATCAAACGGGCTTTTACCACGGCCAATAATCTCAACATAAAAACCATAATTTCATAGCGCTTTATTGATACTAGGAGGTTACATATTGATCCGATCGATAAATTATTGATCTGGTTTGAGATTCCATTTTCCCCAAAAAAAATTCATTTTTCATTTTTCTATTTTTTTTCTTTTCGTTTCTTTTCCAATTCGATGAGAAACGGGTAAAAAATTTGCTTTAAATTCTCTTTGATTTGATTAAATTTTGATGAAAGCTTTCACTATTTTTTTTTATTAATTTGAATTTTGAATAAACATTTTTAATATAAATTATACATGTATATAATTGAACGTTTATAATAAAGATGTTCCGGCCTGGCCGGGCTAGTCCTAAGCAGGACCCCTTTTTTGACTCGGCAGGGCCTCTTTTGTGCAGCTTAGACTTGGATGGATTTGCCCTTCTCTCCTCTTTGCCCATGCCTGGTCCAGCCCCAAAAAGCCTGGTCAAGGGCTAGCCCAGCCCCGTGGGCTAGCCCTTGATCAACCAGGACAAGCCCAGTCGCACCTAATACGACCCAGCCAGGGTCAGCCAGGACAAGCCCGCCCATCTCCACCCAGCATGATCCAGCCAGGCTCAGTCAGGACAATCCCAGCTCGAGCAGCTTCTTTTGACTCGGCCAGACCTTTTTTTGGGAAACTCAGCACGGCCCGGCTAGGCCTGGTAATTTTTGAGACTGGTTCGATTAAAATCGGCGCATATGTAGATAAATACTGGCTGAAGACCTTAAAGAGAAAGAAGCTCGAGCTTCCAAATATGAATACGGTGAAGATTTTATGCTTGTCAAGCGGCTCGCCAATGAGCGCGTGTGCGTCGTCGAAAGCAGAGTCCGCCGGCGCCGCCGAAAAGGCCGCACCCGGTGCGCACGCAAGTCGGCGCGCACAACGGCATGCAGCACGTACAACAGGTCATTAGCGGCAAAGGCGGCGGTAAAGGAGGCGGCAGTGGGATCAATGGCATCGGCAGGGGCGGCGGCGGCAGCAACACGAACGGCGCGCCGCAGCACTGAAAACTGGCAAAAATTGAATCGTAACGAACGATTTTAGAAATTTACGATACTCTATAAGTTGATATATGTGTGTATAAGCCGCGGCTGTTTGAAAATCTCTTTTAAATTTTGAGCTGCCTTCTTATGAACGAACCCTTCGCCCCCCCCTCTCGTTTGATCAATCTATCTCTCTCCTTTTAGCATTGAGCTCCATTTTTGTGACCTACTGGCGAATAGGTGTGTATGGAACAGCATACGATAGAAACGGGCGCATAGCCACCGATTCCGCTACAACACGGCCCGGCGCCGTAACCGCCACCGCCTAAACCACCGCAACACATTCCACTACCGTATCCGCTGCCTAAACCACCGCAACATATCGCACTACCGTAACCGCCGCCGCCGATCCCACCACAGCACGGCCCGTTACCGTAACCGCCGCCGCCGAATGGGCTACCGTAACCGCTACCATAGTGAGGCCATTGTCGTTTGACACGATTGTGCGTGGAATTTACGTAAATACTGTCGTTCGTCATACAGTGACTACCGTTATTCGTGCTAGGACATTTTTCCTCATTAATTATGAGCTCATGGCTCAATATACCGTATACGTATAAGTGAATTGGTAATAAAATTAAGGTCAATAGCGAATAAAATGCGAGCAGCATTTATATGTTTGGCATCGTGTTCTTAAAAAAAATGCTGATTTAAGTCTGGAAGAGCGGAGTGTATGTGATCTTCTCGCTTGAGCTTGCTATATTCTAAGCGAGAAATGAGTGAGTGAATGAGTGAGTGTCCGGGCTTAAGGGCACGCGTAAGTCCTGGCTTAAAGGGCACTCTTAAGTCCGGGCTTAAATTGCGCTTAAGCTTACTATATTCTAAGCGAGAAGTGAGTAAATGATTGAGTAATCTGATTAAAAAAAGTCTTAAAATTCTTACTAGAAAATCCAAAACTTGCCATTTAAGAGCGAGATTTTGAATCTTTTTTAATGAGAAGAATCTTGAAATCTTAAGCGCAAAAAAGAAATGAAAGAAAATCTTCGCCCGCGAGAGCCTGGTCACTTAAGTATCCACTCTCAACTCAAAACCCAAAAACTCAACTCATTTTTCCATGAATTTTTCCAAAACATATTTGCAAACAGAAATTTTTTTCAATATTATTTTTTAAAATATTTTCGGGAAAATTGTTTATTTAATTATTAAAAATTCCACAAATATTTCAGAAACATCGTGATTTTCATTCTAATTTAGTCAACTTTTTAAAGAGGAAAAAGTTACTTTTAAGAAAATTAATTTTAGTCATTGGATTCAGAATTTCATTCTTTATTCAATAATTTTTAAAACAACCCTTAATGTAAATTAGAAAAAAAGTTACAGCTGAAAAAGTAAAGTCACTAAAAAATTTCCAAAAAAATAAAAATTGATGTTACTTTTTCAATTGTAACTTTTTTTCTAATTTAGCTGAGTTAAAAAGTAATGGATAGGGAATTAAATTCGTCAATTTAAATCGCATTTATTTGCTTTTATTAGATTAATAAAATCGAAATATTCAAATATGATAGTGTAAAGTAAGAATATAAAAGAATTGAAATCTAATACTTGTTTTGAAAAAATTTAAAAACAGATCAAATTTTCAAAATTTAATATAATATTAGGTGTACAAATATGAAAGTTCGTTTTACTTTGTCTAATATTTTTTCATGAATAAACTTTTTTTCAAAACATTTGTCTGTATCTATCTTATAGTGTGTTTAAAGCGGTATCTAATGCTTTGCATATAAAATTTTAGGACAATTTTACAGATGACCACCGAAGCGCCAACAAAAGAGCATTTGCGGGAAGTTCTCTTATTCATGTTTAACTGAAAGAAAAGTGCCGCCGATTCCCACAAAATGATTGCTGAAGTTTATGGCAAAGATACGATCACTGCCAGAGCCTGTGAGAAGTGGTTTAAGAGGTTCAGAGAAGGCGATTTCGACCTGAGCATCAATGGCTCACAGATTGGCGGAGGAGAAGTTCACAAAACAAGAAGTGCGAAAATGGCTTGATGAATGGATTGCGTTGAAACAACCGAAATTTTTTTTTGATGGAATTCATAAGTTGCTCATAAATTGGAATAATGTTGTTGTTAATAATGGTTGTTATCGTTAATAAAAGTTTAATTGAAAATGGCTCACAGATTGGCGGAGGAGAAGTTCACAAAACAAGAAGTGCGAAAATGGCTTGATGAATGGATTGCGTTGAAACAACCGAAATTTTTTTTTTGATGGAATTCATAAGTTGCTCATAAATTGGAATAATGTTGTTGTTAATAATGGTTGTTATCGTTAATAAAAGTTTAATTGAAAATTTTTTGAAATTTTGATTTTTTGAATCGTAAAAAAACGAACTTTCATATTTGTACACCTAATGTGAAATATTAATCACTTTACGTGAAATGGGCGCTACGATCGCCAACAGAAAAAAACGAAAAATACAAATTCAAATAAAATTTATATATTATAAATACATTAGCATTTTGAACTCGTTAAAATTGGAAAATCATTTTGATTATTCAGAGGAGGATTCTGGATCAAGGCAAGAGTTCACACTCTATGTCGTCACCTCTTGGGTTTACCCGATCCTTCTCAATCAGCATCTTGTATTGGCTAGATCCTTATGTATTGGTTAGATCCTTATGATCATCTTCCGTTTCCTCGGCTTGTGCTAGTCCGTTTCCAAGTTGAACTCACATCTTTGAATCGTTGAGTTCAATTAACGTGACTTTGGTCCTGGTTGCAACTCAAAAAAGTTTTTTTTAATATACATATATTCCAACTTTGAATTTTATTTCTTCATTATTTTAAACAAATTTGCAAATTCTGCTCCGATCAGAAAAAATAATTAAAATATTTTTATTCATCGAGAAAATAGTAAAATCTATTATAATATAAAAGACAGACAAAATCACCATGAAAACATTACATACAAAAATTTATTTAATTTTATTTTGACTCAAATAGTGCGCTCTCACGTGCGATCACATCCGGATGAAACTCGATCATATATGCGGTGCCACTGTGCCAATGCGCCGTCACTTTGCATGAGAAATTACTATTCTAAAATGAAAAAAAAATCGTCTAGTGAAATTTCCTATCCTTAAGCCTCTAGTCTTCACTTCCCTCTCCCACATTCAAATACATTCGTACACATACCGTGAGAAATGCCTCGACGATACCAGCGATGAATGACGCGCTATTGAGCGAGCTCTTGTCCTTTGGCAGGGAAATGAACGTATTGACAATTGGCTCATGCTCGATTAGAAAGTCTGAAGGAAAGTGTTTGAAAAAGCTAGTAAAAGATTTACAAAAATTTTATTATTATATAAAATAACTTACATTTACAGGGGTCGTCGTTGCTGCGCTCCAGCTTGTCGGCTTCCTTGCCGAACAGGCTTTTCCACACCGTCGACTTGATGAACATTAGGATGTTGATTAGCTTCGTGTCGCGTTTGTAGCTCTTCTCGCGCAACACAATTAGATCCAATAGGCGTACACCAACGAAGCGGCCATAATCGGAGAGTCTGGAAAAATTTTTTGTGTTTACCTAATATACACATTAAGAGACTTACTTCTCCTGAAGCTCCTGCACGCTGTTGACCTTATTCTGCGCGTAGCGTATCATTTCTGCAAAAAGTAACGCGAATGTGGACAAATTTATCTGGAAAAAAAGAAAATGATCAATCGATTGGAAAAAAAAACTATTTTTATGCCCGTGAAACTCGGGCTTATATTGAGGCGATATTGAAAAAGAATTCATATATTCATATCAATATTCAATCTACCTCATTCTTGCCCTTGCTCAGAGATTTGTCCAGAATTCCGACGGTCCGATAGCCGCGTTGCATTCTTGCACGCAAAATCGGCTTGAGACAGAGAGAAAAATTCAACTTATACCCTAAGTTGGGGTAAATAAGAACGCGACCGTTCGACAAATTTTTTAATATTGACTTGGCCTGGCATTCTATTATTTTGTGTTAGGTAAATTTAACGAGCCCCTTCACTGAAGCAGGCCCAATCTGCAGGTTAAAAATTATGAGCGCCACTTCGTTTATAACAAAATGCGGTGTCAAGTCAAAATTCCAAAAATTTGTCGAACGGCCGCTCCTTATTTACCCGAACTTAGGGTTTTTTCAGTTTTATTTATTTATATCGGCAAACATGTACAAATACTTAGGGTATATCTATAACAGGCTCAAGATTTATAACAAACTCAACTTAGAGTGAGCCTGTTATATATAACAAGCTCAACAAACATCTATAACAGGCTCAACTTAGGGTATATTTATAACAGGCTTAAGACGGCCTGAAACGAAGAAAATTCAATTTATATAACAAAACAAGGATCGGCATGTTAAAAAGTTCAAGATCCAAGAGAAAGGACTCTCTGATGAAAAAATAAATTAGTAAAATATATTGGGAGTTGAATCCTATTTTCATTAAATCAAATGGTTCAAACTTCTTTATTTTATAAACAATTTTACATTGCATAACAATAACAATTTAAATGAGAACTGGAAGAGGCTGGGAAAGAACTTTTGGAATTAACTTATATCAAATTAATTGATATCGATGCATTGGAAATGGGATTAATATCATATCAACCAATTTAAGTCTGTAATGATAACAATCCACTATAGCGACTAAATTGATATCAATCTCATCCCTTCCAGATCATTTCTTTCTCTTTCCCAGTCCGTGAGTCTTTTCTTTCCTCTCGTATTCATTCCTTGGGCTTCTTCTTTTCGGGCGGCTGTCTCCTGACGTCAGTGTCGGCCACTTGTCGAACGCTCTGCTCGTTGCGCTGGTTTATGAAACGCGACACAGTCGTCGACAATTTCGCTGCCTCAATGGCGTCGGCGCGCTTCGGCGCAATGTAGATGTTGCCGCCTTTGCGGTGCTTCTTCTTTTGAGCGATCTTCTCGACGCGTTTCGCGGATTTTTGCCTTGCCCCAACCGGTAGTTCGGTCTTTTTCTTCATCTTGTGTTGGACCATTTTTCCAGTCTAGTATTCGATTCGCTTGAAATATAGGCTATATCGCGACAATTCCGACGGACTCTAAATTTTCGCGCGTTTATAATTTAATGACAATATTCTCCCAGACTGTATTGCAAGGGAATTACGGACGGGATAGAAAATTATTAGAATAGTTTATAATCTCCGAAGGAGAATTTCCGAGATTCTCTGAGCATTCATGCTTGTATTGCAATGAATAGAAACAGGCCCATAGCCAGAAGATTGATAAAAATTAAAACTGAGATAAACATTCGGGTATAATACTCATAAAAATATGACAAAATTCTTTTTTGAAATTGAAAAAAATGTTTATTGCAAAGTATATAACAAAAAAAGTGGAAAAATAAAATTAAAAATCATATATCTGAGCGGTTAAAAGGCAAGAAAGAGAGAAAAAAAATGTTGAGCTGATGCTGGGACTTGATATCAAAAAAATTTTAAGAGCTGAGAAAGGTTGAGACTAAAAATTGGTTTAATAAAACGAAAAAAAGCTATATAAAGGAAATTGAGCTGATTTTTAACATAAATGAATGGGCAAATTGACTGGATACGGCTGAACAAATATGTACATAAAGTGCATCACAAGTTCGTGTGTATTAACTAAAGACGTTCCGGATGGGCTCGAATAGAAAATTGCCGGCCCTAGACAATTCTAATATAAACCTAGGATGCATTTTTAATTGATCTTTATCAGCTTATAATTAAATAATTTCTGAAAAGCCAACTTGAAGGCTCGACAATTTTCCGAACAGCCTTGAGAAATCTGGAGAAAATTTAAAAAAAATCTGACTGAAAAATACCTTTGAATAGGATAAACCCCAGCAAATTTAAATTGGCGCCAACGAGTTCATTCTGTTTATATCAAATTTTGTGCCCGCCTTCGTTTCAGTTTCATAAAAGCGGGGCACAAAATTTGAACTCGCTTAAATCCGATGCAACATGAGTTCATTGGCGCCAATTTAAATTTGACTCAAAACACTTGCGGGGTTTATTCGTACGGAATTGGAGTAATATAATTCCATCCTGAGATATACAATATATAAATATAAAGAAGTTATAGAAAACTATTATCAAAAATGTCAATCAATCCAATCTAACACCACGGCTGGTGTGATTAGATTAGAACTGTTTAAGCAGGATTGATGAGGTTGGTCAATGGTATTATAGTGGTGAAATTAGCCGCCAATGCGGACGATCACGAGTACGCCTGAACGGCGGAGAAGGCTAACCGAGCGCCGCGCACACGCGCCAAGCGTTTCTCGAAGAGTTTTGTGGCAAACGCGTACAACTCGACGTCGAGCGCATTCAATCGGCGGATAAGCGCTAACTGGGCGACGCTTAGCTGGACGTCCTCCGACTTGCTGCGATTCCACACGCCGAGACTGGACGTGAACCTAAAAAGGTGAGAAAATGAGCAAAGCGATAGATGCAATTTTTCATAGAATTCAATATTAAACGCATCGCACACAGCTCTTGATTCGATGACGCATACGCTTGGGCTTTGTGTTATTATTAGTGCCCTGCGCTAGTGGAGAGATTATCAATGAATCGCTTTTCACCTCAAATCGAAGACATTCTCGAAGAGAAATTGGCTTTCGTTCATTCGCTCTTTAATGCCGAAAAATGCCAAATTTCTGAGATTGTTTTTCGCGCTTTCGAGTATTATTTCGTCGCGAGTGGTCGATTCCATCGACGTGGTATTGTAGCAGTTCACCAGTGTCAGATCGGCCAACATCCGGGTTTGCCTATGAATGTGGAAATGTGTTTATAGCGAATTGCTTAAAGCATTGAAAAAAGAGGCTAAACTTTACTATTTTCTTCAAACAAAAGCTCATTTTGAACCCTGATCTAATAAAGCTCTAATTAAGGCCTAATTAAGACTCTGAAAATGACTAATCTTAATAAAAAATTTAACTCATACCTATTAAAAGCCAAATTAAATGGGCAGGCGAGAAACTCGTCGAGCGCCACGCCGCGCCATCCAATATCGGGGTCGAAGCAGAGCGGTAGCTGCGCGGCGGTGGGCGGCCGGCCGCCGCATGCGTGCCTCGCGCCCAGCCAGTTTGCGCCGCGCGTCACGTGACTAAACTCGGAGACGAAGCGCGCCACGGGCTCGCGCAGAAACGTCGTGTAGAAATAGCGACGTTGGAAATGACCGTGCTCCTTGCGATCGAGCACATGCTCCACACAACCCGACACGAACAGCTCGGTAAGGTCGGCGTGCAAGCCGCACGACCAGCCGGTGGAGTATCGCGAAAATAACCAAATCTCTTTGTTGTTGTGATCGCGAGGCCGATAGCAATTGCACCGCTTTATGCCCATATTGCATTGACATGGCCGTGTGATGTTGAGATGTTTGACGAGAAACTTCTCAAAAGTTGTGCCGGCAGTTTTTTGAATGTGCAAAAAGACGATTACGTCGTTGGCGTTAATGTTAAAACTATAAATAGAAAAAATTTAAGCCATGCCATCTCTTTACTATTAGAATATACTCGAAATAAATGCTTTACCGATTTTTCGCGTCTTCCATAATGCGATTAAACGAGAAATTCCAGCGGACGTAGAATGGATGCTTATAGTTTTTGACGGCGTTCTTAATGGCGAATTCGCGCATTTGCTCGAGGGTGTAGCGTGTGGTGAGTTGCAACGGCGGCATCGCGGACAAGTCGCTCCAGACGCGGCCGTCGTTGTCATCGACCACGTAGCAGACGTAGATAAGGAAAAAAGTCGCAACAAATAGCACCAACCCGCCTGCGGTCCGCTGCGAAGTGCACGAAGATAAATTGGGCGCGCAAGAAGCACGCAACGTGCAAGTCGACGATGTCGTATACGACATTCGAAAACGAGTCAAATTGACGCCAAGAAACAGGAAAAAATTAGCCAAGGCATGGTGGGCATTGAAGAAATAAATAATGCACAACTAAAGCCTAAAATTTGATTATTTCGAATTAGGAAAATGGATGGCAAAGTTATTTTAATGGTGCCATTATAATATAATCCATGTTGACCTCATTATTTTCAATGCAATGATCCCAAAGTCTAAAAAATCGAAATCGACATCTTATTTATTCAATTTGGATAATGACCGAAACTTTTATTAAAAAAAACTTTTTTTGTAAATGTTTTAAAAAATGTTTTAATAAAAGAGCGCACAAATTTAAATTTTATTTAAAAACCGTTTTGAAATCGTAACTTTAATATTTTATTAGAACAAAAAACGTATACATACATTAGAAATGTAATATATGATGGGCTGGTACGTAGGCTTTCGTTTTTTTTTCTTTTTTTTATTTTGTTTTTTTTTAAATTTTTTTTTTAATTTTAAATTTTATAATCATTATTGTTTTTTACTACTAATATAAATCAATATAGATTGAATTGCTAAACACAATAGAAAATTTTAAAAAAATTGAAAAATTTTTAAAAATTTTTCAAAATTACATCAAATTAGTGAAAATGTGTCGATTGTAAAATATTTTTAAAGAATGTTTCCCCTGTTTTTTGTGATAAAACACATCGCAGGCGCGGGTGTTTCCTTCTCGTGCAGTACGCAGTGTAGCTTCGGCTACTCGGTAAGTCGTGCCACGCCGCGTCGGGCAGAGCCGGTCCGGTGTGTTTTCATAGAAAACCTGTAGTCTGGGTCCTTTTCCCGCCGGGATGGTAGGCTTTCCTTTAATTTTTTTCATTTTTATTTATTTTTTAAATTTTTTTTTAAATTTTTTTTAATTTTTTTAAATTTTTTTTGAATTTTTTAAATTTTTTTTTGAAATTTTCAATTTTATATTCATTATTGTTTTTTGCTAGCTGGCGGACGGTCGTATGAATATTTCTCTCTCGTATTGATTTTTTTGAATTTTTTTTGAATTTTTTAAATTTTTTTTTGAAATTTTCAATTTTATATTCATTATTGTTTTTTGCTAGCTGGCGGACGGTCGTATGAATATTTCTCTCTCGTATTGATTTTTTTGAATTTATTTTGAATTTTTTTTTGAAATCTTTAATTTTCTATTCATTATTGTTTTTTGCTAGCTGGTGGACGGTCGACTGACCCCCCTCTTTAATCTCTCACCAACGGGCACTCATTTGGGGTTTTTCGCTTTTGGGTGGGACAAAAATATTCCCCTGTTTTTTGTGATAAAACACATCGCAGGCGCGGGTGTTTCCTTCTCGTGCAGTACGCAGTGTAGCTTCGGCTACTCGGTAAGTCGTGCCACGCCGCGTCGGGCAGAGCCGGTCCGGTGTGTTTTCATAGAAAACCTGTAGTCTGGGTCCTTTTCCCGCCGGGATGGTAGGCTTTCCTTTTAATATTTTCATTTTTTTTTATTTTTTAAATTTTTTTTTTAAATTTTTTTTTAATTTTTTTAAATTTTTTTAAATTTTTTTAAATTTTTTTTTTTGAAATTTTCAATTTTTTAATCATTATTGTTTTTTACTAGCTGGCGGACGGTCGTACGAAAATTTCTCTCTCCGGCGCTCTTCACTTCACGATTTGGCGATCTTCACAGCACTTCAACATCGATTTCGGGTCAATTTTTTTGAATTTTTTATTTAGTAGTGGGTTTTAGATTAGATCAGGTGACCCCCCTTTCTTTAGTCTCTCACCAAAGGGCACTCATTTGGGGTTTTTCGCTTTTGGGTGGGACAAAAATATTCCCCTGTTTTTTGTGATAAAACACATCGCAGGCGCGGGTGTTTCCTTCTCGTGCAGTACGCAGTGTAGCTTCGGCTACTCGGTAAGTCGTGCCACGCCGCGTCGGGCAGAGCCGGTCCGGTGTGTTTTCATAGAAAACCTGTAGTCTGGGTCCTTTTCCCGCCGGGATGGTAGGCTTTCCTTTTAATATTTTCATTTTTTTTTATTTTTTAAATTTTTTTTTTTAAATTTTTTTTTAAATTTTATTTTAAATTTTTTTAAATTTTTTTAAATTTTTTTTTAAAATTTTCAATTTTCTAATCATTATTGTTTTTTACTAGCTGGCGGACGGTCGTACGAAAATTTCTCTCTCCGGCGCTCTTCACTTCACGATTTGGCGATCTTCACAGCACTTCAAAATCGATTTCAGGTCAATTTTTTTGAATTTTTTATTTAGTAGTGGGTTTTAGATTAGATCAGGTGACCCCCCTTTCTTTAGTCTCTCACCAAAGGGCACTCATTTGGGGTTTTTCGCTTTTGGGTGGGACAAAAATATTCCCCTGTTTTTTGTGATAAAACACATCGCAGGCGCGGGTGTTTCCTTCTCGTGCAGTACGCAGTGTAGCTTCGGCT
>JANLNO010000068.1:0-10194 GCA_024678965.1 Bradynema listronoti | reverse complement strand
TATATATATATATATATATATATATATATATATATATATATATATATATATATATATATATATATATATATATATATATATATATATATATATATATATATATATATATATATATATATATATATATATATATATATATATATATATATATACAGTCGCGTGACAAAACATTGGCAAAATTTTTCACTTTTTTGTTTTTTCAATTTTTCCATCAAAATCAGAAACTCCTGAAGGAAGTCAAATATGCCATTTTATAGAGGATTTTCTTAGCTACAAAAACCAGTATACTTACTTTCAGAAATAATTTTTACTAACAAAACCTAATAATGTATTAACCAAAATCACTTCAAAATTCCATCGGACAAAACATAGGCAAAAAATAACAACCACTCGAAATATTCAATATTTGGTCGCGAAACCTTTCGCTGCCACCACGGCTAGGCAACGAAGAGGGAGGGACTCAACCAGACGATGGATCAAATATTTAATAAATCCCAGATATTATTTACGGCTTTCAAACAAGGCATCTCCATTATTGAATTTCTGACCCTTCAACCGCCTTTTCGACCTCCGCCCAAAGCATCGGTTCATAATCGGGCGATTGCGCTGGCCAGGCCAATAAGGAAACACCATTATTGCCGATCCATGTTTTTACGGCTTTGCCGTATGTTTGGGGTCGTTATCGTGCATGAACAACCAGCCCATCGGCATATTTTGCACCGCATATGGCAACATAACGGTCTCCAGGATTTCACGGTACTGACTTGATCCATTTTATCGTGTATACGATGAAGCGGACCAACGCCGTGCCATGAGAACGATCCCCAAACCATAATGTTACCTCCTCCGAACTTTACAGTAGGTATTGTATACTTCGGATTGTATCTGTGTTTTTTAGGTTACGAATGTAACCTTTGCCATCATTGTTGGAAAGGTTAAACTTTGATTCGTCGGACCATAATACGTTTTTCCAATCCTCAACAGTCCAATCAATATGATCTTGAGCAAATTTCAGTCGCGCAGTCACATTCTTCTTCGATATCCACGGCTTCAATGCTGGACGACGGCCATGAAATTTCTTTCGCAGAGGCTATGTTGAACGGTCCTGGAGCTCACATTTGCTAGTTTCAATTCCGATTTGAGCATTGGCGCTGTCAAATGAGGATTTTCCGACGACTTGCGCGCAATCCTTCTGTCAGTTCTGAAAGTGTACTCTTACTTTAACAAGTACAAAGAACCTTCTGTTTTTACCGATTTTAAAGCGAATTTGCCAAGAAAACAAAAAATTTAAATTTATTTTTCATCCGTTTTCGAGGTCGACCGCCCTTATTTAGCTCCTTTGGGTTCTTCACTCGTCGATAGATCTTAAAACACGTCCCCGGGTTCAACTTTACGTGGTCCGAAATGTCATTCCATGTCGTTCCATCGTCATCCCTCAGTCGGACGATTAAAGACTCCATTCGATGATGAACGCGTGGAGGTGCCATTTTGTATAGTTAAAAATGTATGAACCAACCAGAAATAGATTTACCGAAATCGAAAAATCATTTCGGATGGGTTTAAAACCCAAATAAAATTTTTTGCCTATGTTTTGTCCGATGGAATTTTAAAGTGATTTTGGTTAATACATTATTAGGTTTTGTTAGTAAAAGTTATTTTGAAAGTAAGTATACTGGTTTTGTAGCTAAGAAAATCCTCTATAAAATGGCATATTTGACTTCCTTCAGGAGTTTCTGATTTTGATGGAAAAATTGAAAAAACAAAAAAGTGAAAAATTTTACCATGTAAATTCGCGGACAAAACATTGGCAAAATTTTTCACTTTTTTGTTTTTTCAATTTTTCCATCAAAATCAGAAACTCCTGAAGGAAGTCAAATATGCCATTTTATAGAGGATTTTCTTAGCTACAAAACCAGTATACTTACTTTCAAAATAACTTTTCCTAACAAAACCTAATAATGTATTAACCAAAATCACTTCAAAATTCCATCGGACAAAACATAGGCAAAAAATTTTATTTGGGTTTTAAACCCATCCGAAATGATTTTTCGATTTCGGTAAATCTATTTCTGGTTGGTTCATACATTCTTAACTATACAAAATGGCACCTCCACGCGTTGATCATCGAATGGAGTCTTTAATCGTCCGACTGAGGGATGACGATGGAACGACATGGAATGACATTTCGGATCACGTGAAGTTGAACCCGGGGACGTGTTTTAAGATCTATCGACGAGTGAAGAACCCAAAGGAGCTAAATAAGGGCGGTCGACCTCGAAAACGGATGAAAAATAAATTTAAATTTTGTTTTCTTGGCAAATTCGCTTTAAAATCGGTAAAAACAGAAGGCTCTTTGTACTTGTTAAGGTAAGAGTACACTTTCAGAACCGACAGAAGGATTGCGCGCAAGTCGTCGGAAAATCCTCATTTGACAGCGCCAATGCTCAAATCGGAATTGAAACTAGCAAATGTGAGCTCCAGGACCGTTCAACGTAGCCTCTGCGAAAGGAATTTCATGGCCGTCGTCCAGCATTGAAACCGTGGATATCGAAGAAGAATGTGACTGCGCGACTGAAATTTGCTCAAGATCATATTGATTGGACTGTTGAGGATTGGAAAAACGTATTATGGTCCGACGAATCAAAGTTTAACCTTTCCAACAATGATGGCAAAGGTTACATTCGTAACCTAAAAAACACAGATACAATCCGAAGTATACAATACCTACTGTAAAGTTCGGAGGGGATAACATTATGGTTTGGGGATCGTTCTCGTGGCACGGCGTTGGTCCGCTTCATCGTATACACGATAAAATGGATCAAATTCAGTACTGTGAAATCCTGGAGACCGTTATGTTGTCATATTCGGTGCAAAATATGCCGATGGGCTGGTCGTTCATGCACGATAACAACCCCAAACATACGGCAAAAACCGTAAAAACATGGATCGGCAATAATGGTGTTTCCTTATTGGCCTGGCCAGCGCAATCGCCCGATTTGAACCCCATTGAACATCTTTGGGCGGAGATCGAAAGGCGGTTGAAGGGTCAGAAATTCAATAATGGAGATGCCTTGTTTGAAGCCGTAAATAATATCTGGGGTTCGTTAAATATTGATTTGATGCATCGTCTGGTTGAGTCCTTCCTCTTCGTTGCCTAGCCGTGGTGGCAGCGAAAGGTTTCGCGACCAAATATTGAATATTTCGAGTGGTTGTTATTTTTTGCCTATGTTTTGTCCGATGGAATTTTGAAGTGATTTTGGTTAATACATTATTAGGTTTTGTTAGGAAAAGTTATTTTGAAAGTAAGTATACTGGTTTTGTAGCTAAGAAAATCCTCTATAAAATGGCATATTTGACTTCCTTCAGGAGTTTCTGATTTTGATGGAAAAATTGAAAAAACAAAAAAGTGAAAAATTTTGCCAATGTTTTGTCCGCGACTGTATATATATATATATATATATATATATATATATATATATATATATATATATATATATATATATATATATATATATATATATATATATATATATATATATATATATATATATATATATATATATATATATATATATATATATATATAAAAATAGGGATGCAAGAGTGATATCAATTTTGCTTTTGACTAATATATATATATATATATATATATATATATATATATATATTAGTCAAAAGCAAAATTGATATCACTCTTGCATCCCTATTTTTTTCATAACAAAAGAAAACAATTAGTATCAATTTTGCTAACAATTTGCTAAACTAGGTAATTCAAAGGTTAAAAAAATATATAGGTAGATAATTTGCATGAAAATGAATTCTAATTTTTATTTTTATTACGCTTTTGCAAAAATGTATGCATGAAACTTCTTAAAATTAATAAACATTTCACTAATAAATTTAATGAATTATTATTCGATGGAGGAAAAATTAATTTTTAATGAATTTGGAGTGAGATTGAACAGTTGCATAACAAATAAGGGAAATTTTTAAGATTTTTCATTTTCCAGTTTAAAATAAATACACACGTATGAATAACAACAACGAACCATAACAAGACAAAAAAAATTTCTTCCGGGCAACGCGAAATATGCATACATAAACAATGTCTGAAACGGTGACTCAAAGCTTGGAAAGACCCGTAATATGAACAAAAACACAACCGATTTACACCCTTTCTTGCAAATTACTGACAAAATAGCTCTCTTCTTTATAACATTTTACTAGTGCTCATTTACCCTATCTGTTCCTTATTTGTTTCCTTTTTTATTTTTTTATCTTAGCTTTTGGCTTCGTTTAAAAATCGCGGCTGAAAATACTTCGAGCGAACAATGCATTTATTTATTTCTTTCTGTGTCCTGTTATAACTTCTTCAAAAATGGTTTGATTGTAGTGCTTCCTTGAAGAAATCTTGTTGTTTAACCTTCCTTTAAAATTTATCAATTACATTTGTGTTTGACCCTTATATAGTTATTGAAATATTGTACAAATTAGACACAAGTCAATTAACATCGGAATAATTCGAAATAAAATAATAATTTATCGATAATGATAACGAATAGTAAACATCTTGTTTTGGAATAAAAATATTTACATTCTAAACTCGGTAATTCAAAAGTTATGAATTTTTTAGTGAACTTATAGTTTCGTGCATTATATGCAATTATTATTAAAACTTGCTAGTAAGAAAAGATGAGTATATACAAAATTTGAAAAATATTCTCGCCCATTTATTTCTCTTTATTGAACATGCATTTTATTCCCAAAGGAGGTTACTTTTAAGACTATTTTTTTCTTATTCTTTTCTTTTTATTTTCGTCAACTTCGAACTATATTTTTTTTATCACATCTTTATAGAAGAAAAGCCACAGTTGGTTTGAATATTTAAAAAAATATTAAAAAATCAAAGTCTTCAATTTTTAATTTTTAAACAAAAAAAAACAAAATTGGAAAAATATCTGGTTTTATTAAGTAGATTAATTTTTCTCAAGAGGCATGATTTTGGAAGGCTCAAGATAAACAAGCCTTTAACACTGGAAAAGGGTTTATTAATTTTAAATTAATTTATTCGTTTTAAATAATTGAAAATAAATAAAATTAAATTTGACAAGTTCTTAATGTATTTTTTCAAAAAAGTTTGTAAACACATCTTCTGCTTGATAGACATGATTGAGCACGACAAGAAACATTACGCCGCCCACAGCCAAATGAGCGCCCGTATGAATATATCCACCTGTGCTACCAAAAATCTAAACAAAAAATTTATGTAAAGTGCATAAAATAAAAAGTTATATTTTTAATTAAAAAGAAAAACTTAACACATTGACAACAATATGAGGTGCGCACGATCTTTTAGTGAAAAAAATAAAAAAAGTAAAAGCACGTCTGGGATAATATAGTGTGTAACAAAATTATAAGAATACAATATCTCGCGTTACATTCACTCAATCTGCCCAAAATTTATACCACATATGTATTAGGTTGGTCAGAAAGTTTTTATACACTTCAACAATTTTATAAAAACTAAAATTTTCTACAATAACAATGGATCGTTTTTATCAATATATTCGCCATTATTTTACTTTAATCTACGCCAACGAAGACCGTGTCTGTAAAAGGCGCGAAAAAGTCCGCCCGTTCGACTTGGTCATCTTGCGTGAAGTAGCGTCCGCGCAGGAATTGCTCCAGAGACCTGAACAATTGATAATCCGACGGCGCGATGTCTGGGCTATATGGCGGGTGCTTGAGAACTTTCCAGCCCAATTCCTCGAGCTTGACATAAGATGAAAAAGGACCCATTGGCGCGCGTGCGACGCAAAATATAAAGTTTCGCGTTGTCCTGCTGGTAACAAACTCGATACCCTGCAATGCTGCGACGCAATTCGGCTTGTACGCGATCTAGTTGAGAGCAGTAAACCTTTGAGTTAATTGTGTGACCGTAAGGCCTTCGAATGATAAGGACTCAACATTAGGTAAAAGATTAGATGCTAAAATCGGTCGGTCGCGACGTCTTATACTTTTATTTTTACCATTATAAAGAGTTGAATTTAATGCGAGAGCTAAAGTCCAGATTCCATCATATGCATATGCACTGTGTACATCCTTTGGACAATAAATCTGTTGACGTTTACAAAGCTCACGCAGTTCTCGCTCCACTTGAACTACAGTCTAAAAATTTTGTTGATATATATTGGAATTTGTAAGCGACATGATTAAGATTGCCTTATTTGAGACGAGCAATTTACTGGAATATGTTCTTATTGGAGCGAATTCCACAGCAAAATGGTTCTGCAATACTCCTTGAATTTCATCTATACTACAACTTTTCGGTACGTGTCTTTCTCCATGTAGCTTTGTCGCATGTTTATTGTTACCATATTGAAAATTAGATGATGCATGCCACCAATCAGCATTATGGTAGCCTGGAAGTATCCATAAATAATCAGCACCGTACATCCGTAAATGAAATGCTTCGCAAAGAACATGTAAAGCTAGTTGCGCCGAAAAATCACCAATAATAATATGAGCATCCCGTTGCTAAAAAATATAAATTTATTTTTAGAATGATTTTTTATGAATTTATACATACTTTCATTTTGAATTATAAAAAAGTTTTTAGATAAAAATAAAAATTATATAATATCTAATAAAATAAATTTTCGTACGAACCTTAAGTTCTTCTAATTCGTTGGCAATATTACTAATTTGATCATTGCTTACGCCAGCCGTATAAATTACCCGTACTTTATGAACATTTTCCAGTACTGTCGTTAAACGTTCATGAGGCTAAAAATTTGTATTTTTGAAAGTGGTAATTAATAATAATAAATTTCATATTACGAGCGAATAAAATGGTTCGTCACTTTGCTTAATTGTACCGACACGCGTCCAATTAAAAAATTTTATTAGACGACAACGTGCATGGATTAAGTTACGGTCACCTGGTACAATGCGAAAAAATGTTGGATATAGCTATAAAACATTAAATAATAAAAAAATAAGAGTTAAATTCAAAGTTAATTTTTGAATTTAATTACATCTTTTGAATCCGCTGTAGAAAATTTTGAATGTGTTTCCGCATATGAAAGATGCAGAATATCCCAATATTTTGATGCCATTGCTACTGGCTCATTCACATCCGTACAGATATCACCAAATAAAGCTGCTGGTCGATTTTCCAAATTCTCTTCTTCATTAATTTCATTGAGCAATGATTGCAACTCACTATGATTTTCTTGATGAGTGGTATCGTATTTATTATTCGATGGAATGCTTTTGTGCGATACGGACGCAGAACCATTAAATGGGATGCTACCCATATTCATGAGGTCAAATAAGGATTTCATTCCCAAGGATGTTTTACACTAAAAATTAAAAATAAATTAAAAAACTGCACATTGGTCGGCCAAAAATCTTCTACTCTTAACAAGGGAACATTCCAAGCTGTCATTTTGCCTGAATGCACTTTTCTATGCATATGAGCTAATTTTTTTGTGGCGAGTGGAGGAGACCGTCCTGAGTGCCGATGTATATTCAGATCCCAGTTGGCCGAGTCCGAATAAATAGACATTGCAATATCATTCGTTTTCCCATTAAAAGAGGGAAAATTTTTTAAGGAATTCCTATTACTGGTGAGAATCATCACGCACCCCCGCTTCTCATCCGTCCAGGCCGGCCAACTGGGATCTGAATGTACATCGGCACTCAGGACGGTCTCCTCTACACGCTACAAAAAGAATTAGCTTATATGTATTGGAAAAGTGCCTTCAGGCAAAATGACAGCTTGGAATGTTTACTTGTAAGTTAAATAAATCAAAAAAAATAAAAACACATTAATAACACTTTTCCACAATATAACACAAATGCAATATTTTTTGTACTAAAATAAAAAACATAAATATATAAGACAAACTTGTGTATCTTTAAAAATAAGTCGAAGGCAATAGTCTGGAAGCAAATTAGATATCGAATGGACGTGTTTAAGTGCTAAATTAATAGACGGTTCTATGCGTCGTCGATAGGAATCAGGTAAGAGCACTCCAAGTGAAATCGATTGATTGCGATTCAAAACTCCGTTACTTTTGCATTCATTATTCTCGATAGCACGACGCTTAACACGTTCAGAAAATATACTAATATCATCTTCCAAATATGAATAAAATGAGAAATTCGAAGCAAAATTATCAATATAATTAAAAAATGGAGCCGAGTATATTGAAATACCCGTGGTAGCAATAGTCAATACTGATATGCTGACAAATAAATAATTCTTTAGTAAAGATACTCTGGTTAATTTGCAATAGACATCGTGCCTTGTCATACCTATTATATAAATTTAACTAATGTGGTTGATTCATTTGAAAAGCACAGATATCATTGTACTTAAAGCGTATTTAACGCTCATCTTCTGTAAATAAAATAGTTATTATACATGTGTTATGGGAAAATACGATTCTCGGCCATATACGTATATTGCCGGGAATCATATTTTGTCTCCCATATGCATATTTATCATGTCGTAATATGCAAAAACAAGAATATATATATATATATATATATATATATATATATACTAGGGTGTCCCGAAAGTTCGCGGGCACTTGAAGCTAATATTTTCAAACATTAAATTTTTTATGACGTTTGCCACTAATCGATTAATGTTTGATATCATTTTATAGTATTTTTGTTCCTCTTTAATATGGTGTATCGCTTTTTGTAATTGTGATTCAAAAAAGGTGTTTTTTAGTTATAAGATGACGGACAAAAAATTTGAGATTCGCGTACTTCTGCGTCACTATTGGAAAAAAGGGATGAGTTCAAGAGCTGCAGCAACCGAAATTTGCGATGTGGAAGGCGCAGGAGTGGTCAACAAAACCACAGCCGCCCAATGGTTCAAGCGCTTCAACGACGGCGAAACCAGCCTTGAAGATCGGCCCCCAAGTCAGGTCGCCCATCGACCGTAAACAATGAGGCTCTGCGCGAGCTTGTGGAACAGCAATCACAAACCAGTACCCGCAGATTGTCGGCAGAGCTCGGCTCTTCCAAGTCCACCATCGATCGCCACCTCCATCAAATCGGGCTAGTGAGCAGGCGCTGTCGAGAAGTTCCTCACGAATTGACGCCGGCTCAGCAGCAACGACGCGTCGACATCTGCACTCATTTGCTCGAAAAGCCCAAGGATCTTCGTTTCTGGCGTCGAGTTGTTACTGGAGATGAAAAGTGGATCTTCTTCCGTAACGCCAATAAGGAGAACATTTGGATCCAGCCCGGTCAACCAGCTCTACAAGTCGCCAAACAGGATCGGTTCGCCCACAAGGTCATGTTGTGTGTTTGGTGGAATTTCGAGGGGATAATTCACTTTGAGCTTGTTCCAAATGGTCTTGCAGTGAACGCCTCATTATACGCTGAACAACTGGATCGTGTTTACGCCGCTCTCTCGGCTCGTTATCCCGCATTGATCAATCGAAAGCGCGCGCTCCTGCAACACGACAACGCTCCAGCACACACCGCTGCTCTCACCAAGGAAAAAATTTCGGAGCTGCCTGGAATTGAAGTTCTTCCTCATCCTGCGTACAGTCCGGACCTTGCGCCATCCGACTACCATCTGTTCCGTTCGATGGCTCACTTTCTTCGCGGCAGGACCTTCGATTCTCTGGAGGAAGTCGAAAATGGGTGTCGAGAGTTTTTCGCCTCCAAACCGGCAGAATGGTATCGCCGTGGAATTGAACAACTGGCTCAAAGATGGACGAAAGCTGTGGAAAGCAATGGCATCTACTTTGAAGAATAGTTGTTATTAAATATTATGTTACAATCAAATAAAGTTTTATTGCAAAGTGCCCGCGAACTTATGGGACACCCTAATATATATATATATATATATATATATATATATATATATATATATATATATATATATATATATATATATATATATATATATATATATATATATATATATATATATATATATATATATATATATATATATATATATATATACAGTCGCGGACAAAACATTGGCAAAATTTTTCACTTTTTTGTTTTTTCAATTTTTCCATCAAAATCAGAAACTCCTGAAGGAAGTCAAATATGCCATTTTATAGAGGATTTTCTTAGCTACAAAACCAGTATACTTACTTTCAAAATAACTTTTCCTAACAAAACCTAATAATGTATTAACCAAAATCACTTCAA